>JBBPNE010000153.1:0-43607 GCA_038090735.1 Xerocomellus amylosporus | reverse complement strand
GACACCTGCTGCATTGATAAAAAGGACAATGTTGTTTTACAAGAGTCGTTGGTTGCCATGTTTACGTGGTATCGTGGCTCGTCCCTCACGATCGTCTACCTCCGTGGTGTCTGGTCACAGTCCCAGCAACCCGGTGACCTCTGGAAAAATGTCTGGAACACTCGTGCATGGACGTACCAAGAATATGTTGCCGCTGTGGTCGTCCAATTCTATACCGAGGATTGGGAGCCGTACCTTGGCTTGGATATGTTCAACCACAAGGATTCGCCCGCCATCATTTCAGAGATGGAACAGGCTTCGGGGGTTGAGTTGGCTGTACTTCGACCTGGCTTGGAGAGGGTTCGCGAGAAACTTTTTTTGGCTTCTAGGCGTCAAACAACGCTCGTGGAGGACATTGCATACTCGTTGCTCGGCATCCTCAATGTTGCCATTCCAGTTATATATGGCGAGGGCGATCGCGCAGTTGGTCGACTTTTGGAAAATATTCTGACAGGCTCGGGCGACGTCACGATTCTCGCTTGGACCGGGCGCGCGGGTAGCTACAATAGCTGCCTGCCAATCGACCTCACTGTCTACAAGCAACTCATGCCGCCACATGTCCCACTACCCATCGAAACGACTGAAATGGTCAGCATGGTCGGGGCATTGCATTCATCCTTGCCCGACCTCTCCCTGGCGGTGACGCTGCATGACCAACTCAACAAACTTCCCTCCCCATCCGTTGCCGCCAGTCGACTGCGACTTGGCGGCATTGTTTTTCCCGTTACCGAACTTGTCCATACCTCGGATTCACCAGCTGATTCCGCCGTCCATATTTATAGTGCGACGACCGCCACGTTCGGGGACGTCGAGATCAAGACCACGGAGGACCTCTCTGGGATGGAAGATTTTCTTCTGATCCATCCCTGGATCGGTCCCCTCCTCGATCAAGATTTCTCGCGCCGCGGTGCTGGGATCGACGATACCACGCGCGCACTGCGCCTCGTCGCTCATCTCATGCAGCCATTTGGTGCGCTGTTGCTGACACCGCTGTCACGCGTGGAGTATAGACGGGTTGCGACAGATAGTTTGATCATGGTGAGGGCCGGCGAGGAGACTTCGTTGAATGAATTGATAGATGGCATTTGTACGATCGATATACAGTAGATCTCGATCGATGACTACGGACCTTTCACGACGTACTACGCTTGGTGACATTCGAGTGGTTACATTCGTACTAGTCTGGTAGTCGTTTTGTATGGTTTCGCTACGATGTCGGGCTGCCAGTCTCTCTCCACTGATGCGTGACATGTACTTTGCTCCTTGGGATATCAAGACACACCAAAAAAGTGGTCGAGGTCGAGGGCTCTGGCAGCCCGACACGGGTGTCCCCCGACTCGACCAGATTCGCGACCGGGGATAATAAAAATGTAGGCTAGGTCCATCCCGACTGCTGTTCTACCGCCTGGGATTGGAACTCGATTAGGCTTTACAACAGCTCAGATGGCCCACTGCTCTATGAGGCAAGCCGTCGTGTCTGGTCACCAGGTTAGATCGGAGTATCTTCCGCCTCTCGGCGTACGAGTTGAAGTGGGATGCTGTTAGAAAGAGAGTAGGGTGAATCTGAACGTTGATCGATGATCGTTTGCTCGTCTGCTATCGGACGGTCCTCCCCAGAGTTTGCGGAACCTAGTGTGCCAAAGCCGGAACGGCGACGAGTCGGATGTCAAGAAACGTGACGAATTCGTCGCCGCTGCTCGTTCCCAACAGCTTCGAGTACAAGTTTCGCCGCTGACGACCCGCGGGTCACCATCACAAATAACGGACAGTGAGAAGGGGCATGTGCACCTTTAGCGCCGAGAGCACGAGGTGATTGTGGGTGTGTGAATCGATTCGATAAGGAGACACGTGTATACGATAATAAGCATCTTTAATCCAAGAAACTTACCGACTGCGGATCCTTCTTTCTATCGGTCTGATAGTCAGCTATGCTTCCCAACGTATTGCGCCAGAGGTCAAAGAATGGTGAGTACGTGGAAAGGTCAATTGAAAGCGTGATATTGACAGGAACACAAGAGTCGAGTCGGAGGGAAACCCGACTTGCCTCCAGTAACAGTGAACAAAGGGAAGTAAATCGAATCGAAATTGAGGGTCGAAATTTCATAAATTCAGTTGCGTTCCTCGCTGATGGGAAGCACGTCGTGAGCGGCGGCAACGAAGGGAGAATTCGACGTTGGCGGGTGGAAGATGGCAAGGAGGTGGGGACGCCAATGAATGCGGGGAGTATTGTTTTGAGCATCGCAGTATCGCGAGATGGAAGGTGGGTTGTGAGTGGGACGCGCAGTGGCTGGATGAGGGTGTGGAATGCGGAGAGCTACTCAAAAGTGACCGAGTGGAAAGCACACAACGAGCGGGTGAAGGTAGTTGACGTGTCGCCGGATGGGACGAGAATCGTGACCGGATCTGACTCGGACGACAAGACGGTCTGCGTTTGGTCGCTCTCCACTGGCCAGCGACTGCTCGGCCCCTTGGAACACGGCAGGGAGTTGGCCGCGGTCAAGTTTTCACCAAATGGACGCCTCATCGCCACTGCTACGTGGGACCCTGACGTTCGGGTCTATGACAGTCAGAACGGTGGCCTCCTCGTCGAGTTTCCAGTCAAACTGCGTTCGGCTTTGAACCAGTCCCTCGCCTGGGCCAGCGATAGCAAGCAACTCTTTGCCTTATCTAGCGACAGCGACATCCACTGTCTCGACGTGTCCACCGGGACCACACTCTCGAAATGGGCCATTCACAGTAGCGACCAGGCAACGTGCATCGCGCTGGCAAGCAACGGCACGTTCATCGCAGCCTCCGCTAATTCATCGGTCTCATTCTGGGACACTGTGACGCGCAAGCAAATCGGGTCTGTCATCAAGCACACTCAGAACATCTGGTCCATGGCTATCTCAACAAACTACGACCTTGCGATTGGTGGAGACAAGACATTCACCCTATTGCGACTCTGTGACTTCCTTCCTTCTCGTCATTTTGACATTGTACGTGTATCTGCGTGAAAAACTGTGACATCACTTTCTAATCACAATCCGCTCCGTTGGCCGTCACGAATCCCTTGCGAACGGGAAATCCAGCACAGAAATTTTGACAAAGCTGATCTCGGGGAGACCCGTGAACAAATACAGGACGATGGTCCAAGTAAGTTCATTTGTACCCTGATCACGGTTTTCGGACATCCATACGCGCAAGAAGAAAGGCCAGAGAATCTTGAGAAAACCGTCCAAGAATTACGTATTCAGCTCGCCGACTCTCAACAAAAAGCCGAGCAGAAGGAAGATGGTCTCAACGAAATAATCAAGTCACTTGGTGCAAAGGAGGAGAGCTCGAGTGTGTCCATCGCCACTCTGACTCGCTTCTTGTTGAAATTCACGTCTATTAGATACCGAAATCACGCATCTGAAACAAATTGTCCAGAAGCTTTCTCAACAAAAGGATAGCTTGAACGAGGCCATCACGTCACTACGTGCAGACCAAACGAATTCAAGTGCGTTTGTTGGCGCCGTGCCCCGCGCTTCCCTGACCGAACTGACATCCAAGTCTGTTAGAAAACAGAATTGCACTTGTCGAACAAACCAACCAGGAACTCCGCATCCAACTTGCCGAGTCCCAATACAAGGCCGATAGTCTCCTCCGGATGAAACGTGCACACGAGCAGATGCATCAATGTGAATTCTTGTATGCACAAGATCGCATATACGACACCACAGAGTTTCTTCTCCAGATTGCGAACACCATAGGCGCGGGTGTCAGAGGTGACAGGTTTATCTCTGACTGGCTTGCTGGTGAGTTTCTGCATCGCACATTAGGATAGAGTGTTCCATCCCTGCCATCAGAGTTTACGCACCGATGCGTCACAACACTAGAAAAGATTGGAGACGAGGCATCAAACGTCAAGAAACCTGACGAAGCGGTTGTGGCCTACTCTACTGCATTGTCGCTCGGCCCCTTGGCCCCGAACGCTGTACTGGTCAAGTGGGCGAGCAGGGTGTTGATTCGTGGTTCAGCGCACGAAGCGTTAGGTGCCGCAGCCAAGGTATACTCTCCGTCGGGGTGATGGTTCCAATATGGATAGTGACATTCTTTCGGTTTAGTTCAAGATTCCGAGGTTTCTCGTTTACCGTGCCATTTGCGACATTCTGGAAGGGGATGGTCATGTCACGCAGGCATTGGAGTGCTTTCGACAAATGCAGAACGAACTGTCAGGGGACACGAGTATCCACGATGGACGGGCCCAGTGGGAACTCAGTAAGGGATTCTAACCACGACGTAGCCGGGGCTAATTCTAGGATCTCCCCCAGATTTTCGAGGACGTTGTGTCGAGAAGCTGGAGAATCTGGGCAACACTGCGATGGACTCTAAGAATTACGACGAGGCCATCAAACAGTACTCCAATGCATTGACACTTGATCCGCCGAATCAAGCTGGTATTCTCCTCAAACGAAGCGAAGCGCGAGCAGTCATGGTTTCGTGGCAGGAGGCACTGGTTGATGCTGACAAGGTACGGGTTATATTTCACGTTACATCAGGCGGGCCTCAGTGATCCATACTATTCAGGTTATCGAGCTTGCCCCATCATCCCATAATGGGTACGGGAGGAAGCACGCTGCATTACACGGCATGGGGCGTTACAGCGAAGCATTCGAGGCATTCAAGACGATGATCTCAAAGCTCGAGGAGTCTCCTGATCCACACATTCGCGGTGGGTCTTTGGATCAATATTGCGTAGAACAACACATGCTGATTTACATCAATCATAGAACTTCGTCCTCAGTATGTTGATGCTACACCGAAGATTCGAGAAGTGGTTGCGGAGACTGTCCGCCGGATGCCACTTGTGCTCATCGACACCGCTACCGGTCGTCTGTATGATAAAACACAGCAAGCAGCAGCTTTCGAGGAGCTCCCGATCTACGACGAGCTGCGGTCTTCAATGACTACTCAGCTCGACCATGCACGTATTCGGAGAACAGTAAAGAAGTTCTACCGATATGTGATGTTCTCGCACAGGTGGCAGCCCAACGAACCAACATTCCAGCAAGTCGAGAAAATGACCATTTAGAGCCTACAGTAAGCTGCAAAGTTTCTGCAGGCCCGTGTGCACTCTTCGCTTCCAGTGGGCATGGAGCGACGCATGTTGCGTGAACCAACTCGACAAGGGAGTCCAGCAAGAATCACTGGTCGCCATGTTCAGGTGGTATCGTGGCGCCTTCTCGGTGTCCTGTCGGAGTCGCAGGAGTTTGGCCGGCTTTAGAGGAGCATCTGGAATACATTGCTTCCCAGGCTGTCCGATTCTACACCGGGGACTGGAAGCCATACCTTAGCTTGGACTCATCTTCAACCGCAAAGAATCACCTATCGTCCTTTCGGAGATGGAACAGGCGATGAACTATGCCACAGATGTGGCATTGGCCACCCTTCAACCTGGCTTAGAACGGGTGCGTGAGAAACTCTAATTGGCTTCGATGCGTCAAATGAATGAAGATATCTCGTACTCGTTGTTCGGCATCCTCAACATTGCGATTACCGTCATATATAGCGAGGGTAACCAGGCAATGGGTCGCCTCCTGGAGTATATCCTGACACGTTCGGATCATGTCACACTTCTCGCATGGACTGGGGGCTTCAGGTAGTCACCACAGCTACCTCCCTGCTGATCTCATGGTCTACAACCAAATCGTGCCACCGCACACTCCACAACCCGTCGAGACAGACGGCATGGTCACGGCATTGCGCTCATCCTTTCCGGACCTTTCCCTGGCTGTAGCGCTGTACGAGCGGCTCTACGATCTTCCCCCTTTCTCGCTGGTCGCTGGTCGCCTGAGACTTCCTGGCATTGTTTTCCCCCTCGCCGACCCACATGTAGTCCCTCCCCCGGAATCAGATTTCGAGTCCGACCTCCCTGTTTATCGTGCTGCGACACCCATGCTCGGTAACGTAGAGATCGAGACCACTGACGCCCTGTCTGGGATGGAAGGCTTACTTCTGACCCATCCATGGATCAGTCCCCTCCTCGACCAGCATTTCTCGTGCGGCGCGGCTCGGTTTGATCTTGGCACGCGGGCACCACGGCTTGTTGCTCGGCTTCGGCAGCCATTTGGTGTACTGTTTCTTGCTCCGCTAGCGCGTGTCCAATACAGACGCGTTGCGACGGATAGTTTGATCATGGTTCGAGTTCGCGAGGAGACGTCGTTGACCGAATTGATAGATGGTATTCGTACGATGCTGCATGACTGCCGAAGTTGTTGTACCGGGCGGCCCCCGGCGGATAGTAGATCGCTTCCAAAATTAGAGACGTTTGGAGTGTGAATTTAGGAAGCTCTAGGCACCAACTCGGCACGCAAGTTGTCGTCAACCCTCGTCTCAGCAAGCCACCCATGCCCTGCAAACGTCGCCCGATTCAATGTAATGAACACAGTTTATTCCCTAAACACAAATTTGTTTCGACGAGACCAAGGAACCACTACTTACAATGAACCACAGCACCTACCGAATTAGGATACTTCCAGTCGGAGACGTGCATTTAAGTAAAGTCCGCCTGTACATCAAAATTATTCGCACCGCTCATCTGCAAAGCTGACGAGTAACGTTATCGCTTGAGGACTCTCTGACGGCCGATGTGATAATTTTGAAGCCCTCTCATTGGCTGGTGAGTGTCTAAGCGACCCAAAAAAGTGCATTTAGGTCATGCCAGCCGCGTACCTTCACAAAAGGTGGGTTTTTCGTGCGTTTTTGTGGCATTCCAAGTTGCAGATGGCCTTGTCATCAAAGCCTCCAGGGATGGTAAATTCCCGATCAACGGCGAGTTCCGCTGTTCCTTGTGGAGCAGGCGCAGTAGGATGAGAAAATTGACGGAGTACAGCACCGCGGCCTTCGCCGAGGCCGGAGTGGAACTCCAGAAACTGTTCAAAGAATCCACAAGCACACAGCAGCAAAATAGTAGCGCACAACGCCGTCATCCAGACGATCTCCAGGAGTGCCGAAATAGTTAAGCAGTTGAGTGATATGTACTACCAGCCCGATCAAGATATTATTCTCGACAAAGGTAGACCATGTTCCGTACTTGTGTGCAACTACTGCTGAAGAAGACTACGCTCTTCAGATCTCCCACAGCTGACGGAACATGTCCACACCCTTTTCGAAGATGCCAGAGCTAGGGTGACGATGTTCGTCGCCCAATCCCTTAAGAAATCCCCTACGATTAAATCCAGCCCGCTAACTATCTAAGCATGGACCGAAGGTCTCTGAAGTTCAAAACCTTCAGCGAAGAAGATCTCCTGAACCGGTCTAATAGTCGCGCTACCGGCGACATCCCGCTATCTCTCACATCCGACATCATCTCTACCATCCGGCCGAACCTTGAGACGCTCCTCCCGGATGCCAGAGAGGAAAATAGCGGTGCCCCATCACAGTTCCCGGTTGACTTGGAAAACGACCAGGGAAAACGTCGCATTTTATCCCCCGAGGAGCTGAAACCTTGAACGACGAGAGGAATGTCCAGATAGCTTTTGCTCTTGTTGTTCTCGGACAGGATCTAGGTGAATATTCTTCGACAATACCAACATTCGCGTACATCGTGTTCGAGGGTTTGAAAGCCAACTTGGAGGTCTCAAAGACGGCCCTGGCGAGGAGCATCATCGAGCACGCTGGAAATGAGACCATCGTCTCCCGAAAACTCGAGCTGTTCCACTTTCAACATGCAGCACTCAAGGCGTTGCACGAGTACATTGTCGATACGACGGCAAGATCGTCAGTATCTCCAATAATGTCGTGTGGATCAGTTATAACCCGGATGGTCAGGACGGGATCTTCAGTGTACCCAGGCCATTCACTACGTGGGATGTTGAAGTGACAAAGTCTGATTGGACTATTGCCAGGGACGTATCTGGAGTTCTTTGGAACCTATTATGCGCCACAGCCGGAGTCCCAAACCTGTCTGTGGCACCATGCTCTGTTCGAAGAGCATGTCGCGTGTATAGCCAATGTAATCGTAATGTGATGATTTTGCATTCTGTACTTGTTAGAAACGGAAAAAAGTAGTTGTGAGTCTGAGTGAACACGATGTAGATAGAGAAGGACACCCAGCGAACGAGAGCTGATACGGCGGGTGTACTTCGGCGTGACTTGACCAGATCGTTGGATGCATACCAAAAACTTTCAGACACTCAAAACGAGGCATAAGCCTCGAGTAAACCACGACATCCATTCATCAATGTTCCAAATGCAGGCTGGGCACTCCACTCCAAGCCGAAAAACGTAGTGGATGGAGTTCAACTCCAAAGGGGCCCTTCGTTACGTAAGGGGCACCAGAAGTTAACACACGTGACTTTGGCTGTTGCGGAAGCACCACCCGCGACTCGGACGCATGGGCACGGTGGATGCTCCGCGATCCGGATTTTTTTAGTGCTGGTGCTTGCTAGCTATCTTTCATTCGAATCTTCACTATGCTCCAGAATTGCCAGTGCAGGACCCGCCAGTGCCTCCATTTCTCCAGGGAGTCACTAGAGCCGCCTAGGAGGAGGAACGACGACACACTGGGGCGCTCCACTTCTCTTTCAAATGATGATTCACGCCGTCTTTAGTATTGTGGAGAGCAGGGCGCAGAGCTTCCCACCGATCAGCATCACGGTGGTCCGAGGATCAGTCACCTGGTGCGTCAGACGGACATAACCCTTACTTTGAGCACCTCCTGAGTTCATTCATCCTCTCCTCATTGCTTTGTAGTGGGTGCGTGCCCTTGATTCCTGTAAGTCTGATTCATTTCCATCGATGTATGCGCTGAATGATAGATCGGCAGTGACAAATTAAAATGTAGGAGCTTCCTCGAATTCGCTCGCCCCATCGAGGCCTGCCCTACCTTCATCTATTTTGGTCAAACTTTCTAATGTCAATTTTACATGCGCATACCTCATGGAACATTTAGCGGACTCCCGTTCGTCCTCGCTCAGGCCTATACCTGGAACGATCGTGTACCCTCCCTTTGGCATTCATCGCATCGTTTCTTAGATCCACTCAAAGTGTGCTCGTGGAGCAGTAGCTGATCAGTGGAACTTGCGGCAGCTTCAGGTTTGCATTTCACCCTCGGCTTATATTAATAGTTCCAGTTGGCGTGGCTTACACCTCAGGATGACAGCGCTCCTTCTATATTTCCCGCAAGCACCATAAATGGGAATTCAACCGTTTCAGGTCTTCAGGCTCCAGGGGCAGTATGCCACAGCGTCCCGAGTCCCGACCTGCCGTCGACGGTAATCGTTGCTGCCTCGTGTTCCCATCAAGTCTGTCTCATGGAGCCCCCACGGGCAGGTATGAAGGCACGAGGCTCATATATTCGTAATACACGTGTAACGAGCCATTTTGGTGGTTTAGCCTCACAGTTCATCAGCCACTCTTGCGCGGCCCCTCCTGGACTTACGGGGCGACCCGGCGATTGAGGCCAAATCCGTAATTCACTCGGCGGTGATTTCATCGCGATGGAACGGATCCAAACAGCACGGTTTTCTACAGCTGGCCGTTCCATTATGGCGCAGGGGCTGACAGGACCTGGTAGGATCACACGGGCGTGCAAACGGGCTCCCGGGTCGGCTTTGTTTGGCGACGCAGCTTATTTGTCAGCAATTCTCACCTACCATCCAGGTCAATTTTACTTCCGCCCTATGGCGAGTTGGCCTCGTGTGCTTCCAAGTTCACCTTCGCGAGCCAGCTAGGGCTCTTTGCTTCTGACCACACCCCGTCAAAGATGGCCCCGCCACCACCTCCGCCCCCTCCACCACCCCCGCCGATGTGCTTTCCCTTTTCCTCGAACAGGACCAGATTCAGAGAAGCGAGCCCGCTCATCCGTACCGACTCGGAAAAGTCTGAAACCTCGTCCAACAAATCCGATAATCGCTCTCACCGCTCCCATCGGTCTGAAGCTCACAGCTCTAATCGTTCCCATCAATCTGGTCGACTCGTACGCTCAGGATCGTACTCAACGACACGGACGCTCTCCGACCCGGAGAAACTTGAGTTTGACACAGACTCAGAAGCCTACGACGTTCCTGCACTCCCCAACAACAACTCCAAGCTTTCCCAGTCATCGTCCAACGGCAGCAAACCGACCTTGGTCAGGGTCGATTCGAGGAAATCTACGAAATGGGGTTATGGTTGGGGAGTTGGCAAGGTAAAGGAGAGGGAGCGAGACCTCTTGGAAAGGAGTCCTTCTGTCAACTCGCAGAGATCACCTCCGCAATATGAGTCCCCTACTCGCTCTTCTTCCAGGTCCAGCGGTAGCAAACGCCCTGCCTTTCTCTCGAACGATTCAACAAGTACCCTCGTTGGCTCTGCCTTAGAGCGCAAGATAGGCGAAGTTGCGTCGATCAAGGAACGTGTGGATACGACCGACAGGCTCGAGCAGGTCCGCAAACTGATGATGAAGGATGGTCTTGATTACTAGTGAGTGGTTGACTCCGCTTGGCTGCCTGTCGCTTTATGCATTCTTCGTTTTCAGCGTCATTCCTACCGAGGATCCACATCAATCCGAATACGTCGCTGCGAGCGACAAACGCAGAGAATGGGTATGCGGGTGAGTATATTTATGGTCTGACCGTGCTTATCACGTCTTATCCGGCGCCACAGATTTTGCGGAAGCGCTGGCCAAGCCATAATCTCTAAGACAGCAGCTTATCTTGTCACCGACTCTCGATATTGGTTGCAAGCACGCGAGGAGTTAGATCCTAACTGGTATATCATCCCAGCAGGTGGTGTTGATGCACCGAAAGACTGGATCGAATGGCTGGTGGTAAGTGGTTTGTAAATGGATTCTGACAGGGATCATGAAGGTGTGTTGTAGGATCGCGTTAGAGACGCCAAGATTGGTGTCGATGCTCGGATGATCTCGCACGAAAAGGCGACACAACTGATTGCCAAACTTAACACGAAAGCATCCAAGTTGGTTTTTCCGCCTCAGAACTTCGTCGACCTTAGCTGGAAGGACAAGCCTCTGCGCTCGAAGGATACAATTTTTATCCAATCCTTAGACTTCACCGGCCGCGACGCGTCATCCAAGCTTACCGAGGTGCGACAATGGATTCGAGCACAGCCGCCAGCTGTGCCGACATACTCCAAGTCGCCGCCGACGGCAGCGCAGATGCACGTCGGAACTCTTATTACTTCATTGTCAAGCATTGGTATGTAAATGACCCCAAATCGGTACCCATGCTGACAGCTCTTTCCATTAGCGTACCTATTGAACTTGCGCGGATCCGATATCCCTTTCAATCCTCTATTCCATTCCTACTTGTTCATTTCTCTCGACAAAGTCATCCTCTTCCTCGACATTGCCAAGCTCGCCGATGATACCGGGGATTACTTGCGCTCTCTCAAGGTGGAGAGAAGGGAGTACAATGATATCTGGCCATTCCTCCGACGAAGGGAATGGGGCGAGGGAAAACTGCTTCTCTGCCCTGATACATCCTACGCGATCTCACTGATGCTAACCCACTTCCGTTACACTGTCGTGCCCTCCCACGTTGACAACATGAAGGCTGTCAAGAATGAAGTGGAGCTAGAAGGCTTGCGGCGTGCATATCTACGTGATGGAGCTTCCTACGTGTGTCCTATCACTGCCTCACCCGTTTAATCGCTCTCACGTCATTCCCCCTAGGTTAAATGGCTTGCCTGGCTGGAATATAAGATCTATCAAGGCTATGATATCACGGAATGGGAAGCCGCGTGGCGTCTCACAGAGTTCAGGAGGCAGAACAAGCATTACTGGGGTCTCGCCTATGAGAATATTTCTGCCAGCGGACCTAACGCGGGTGAGTGATTTGTCTGACATGTGCTGTATTTGTTCTGAACATCCCATGTAGCTCTACCACACTATTCGCCGTCTAAATCGAATGCAAGAACGATTGATCGAGAGACGCCTTACTTGAAGTAGGTGCCGGAGGCTGCTGTTGATATCTCCGATGCTTATGAGTCTTCTATTACGTCAGTGACTCTGGTGGCCAGTACCGGGACGGCACATGTGACACGACTCGCACTGTCCATTTTGGTCGTCCGTCACAGGACCAATGTGAAGCTTACACCCGCGTGCTGCAAGGACACGTACGTCAACGGCTCATCAATCAATTCTCCACGTACCATACTTATCTTTACCCCAGATCGCCATCGATAGTGCCGTCTATCCTGAAGGAACCACAGGGCTGCAATTGGATGTTCTCGCTCGCCGTGCCTTGTGGAAAGATGGTCTCAACTACCTCGTATGTATGTCCCCGTGTCCCGTAATGCCTGTCTAACGTTATCTGCAGCATGGCACGGGCCATGGATTTGGCTCGTTCTTGAACGTTCACGAAGGGCCGCACGGCTTCTCTAGCAACATCCCACTTGTACCGGGCCACGTTATCACCAATGAACCCGGGTTTTGTGTGTTTTCCGCTCGACTGATTACTCGATACCCTTTCCTGACGGAAATTTTCTATATCAGACCTCGAGGGCAAATGGGGTATGCGTATTGAGTCTGCATTGGTCGTTAGACGCGTGAAGGTGTGTCAGCTCCCTTGATCACCGCCGGTACGACATTCTGATGGGTGAATATAGACCAAGGGCGAGTTCAGCGGCGATATATGGCTTGGTTTTGAACGCCTTACCTGTGTACCAATCCAAACCCGGATGGTGAAAGAAAATATGCTTACCAAAGAGGAGAAACAGTGGCTCAAGGTACGATTATCATACATGTCGGACGAGCTAGCTTACTTAATGTCCGTTTGCACAGGAGCATAACAAGAAGTGTCTCGAGAGACTAGAGCCGTATCTCAAAGATGACAAACGGGCTCTTAAATGGCTCAAACGTGAAGCTGACAGAGGCATCGGCATTGCTGCGGCTGGTCCCGGCGGTATTACCATTGATTGGGACTAGTCCGTCGTCACCTTTCTTCTTATTTCTCTTTCTTTTTCAGAGTCTGCGGCATCATGACAAAGTCGTCCGCTACCCATCTCCACCCTCCGCTCTCGCGATACCTCCCAACCTCACCTTTGATTCACCATATGGTCTGAACCATATCCACAATTTAAGTTTACTCAGCGGAGTCCTACTATACCCTACATGCATGACTAATTCGTCGTAGGACTGTTGCCTCCCTACACTTCTACTACCATGAAGGACGGAACGACTTGTTTCCATATCTTCTTAACATTATTGGAGTGTATTGGCATGAGCAGTCCACTCCATTTGTTTTTGCCTTCTCCTTTTGCTCTGCGGGAAGCGGGGATTGTACCATAGTCGATCAACTTGAATAGACGTGGAACCACGATTTGAACAATGAGTACTCGGTTGAAGGTGACTCGAGTTAATACTCCATGATAGTATGTAACAGGAGGGTGTTCTCTACCTGCCTTCTCACATCCCCAGAGCAGTTAAACGAGATGACGAGGTCAGTGCTAAGTTTCTCCCAACCCCACTTTCCTTTCATCATCAATAGTCCAAAGTACTTTCTTCCGCGCACCAACTCCCCATAGCCGTCCGATTCTAGACAGGCAAAGTTCACAATACCTAGTGCATACTCGTGATCATCCTCTTCCTCGATGGCGACGAGGGGTGGAAGCGCGGCGCCAGTGCCAGCGCGGATCGTGAATGGTTCGAGAGGGACAACTTCATCGAAATACCACGTGGTACCGACGTGGAAGCCATCTCTCAGAGTCAATTTACGATGGACCCGGAACACGAGGAGTTTGACCACCACGCCGAGCTTGGTGACTTCATATGACGGGTGACCCATATCACCACTCCGCGTGATGTCCTGTGAATACGGGCCGACTCTCGCATAGCATGCGGGAGAGGAGGGGAGGGCTTTGGAGCGATCTGAGTGGCGTCCTGCCCAGGCGAAGAAGGACGGCGTCAGACATTCGTTGGCGAGCGCGACCATGAGGCGGTAGAACGCTCTGTGTCCCTCGCCGTACGCGATCGGGAAGCTGATGTTGAAGAGACCGAGGAGAGAGTAAGCCATGTCTTCGATCCGCGTGGTCTTGCGCTTGGCGGACCACCTCATGATCTCTGCGACCAGCTCACACGACGGATGGAAGCGCCGCAAATGGATCTCTGGAATGCCCGTCACGCGAGTGATGGCGCTCGTGATCACCATGTTGGCTTTATCGCCGTGTTCGTGGACTTGGGCGCAGATTGGGTTCCAATCTTTGCCATAAAAGCGTATCACGTTGGGTGCTAGGAGTTCTTGTAGAGTCCATCCTCTCGTGAACCACGGCTCCCGTTCAAAGTCATCGACGGTCAACGACTGTCCCAAGTGAACGATACAGACATTGGCGAGGCTGTACCACCGGTACATGGAGCGAATTGCTTCATCCAGCTCTGAGCTACTCTCCTTGTTGATGCAACATGTGTCGGACCAGACATAGCGACACCGAAAGTCCGTTTGTGCCTTCTCGCAAAGGTGGCGCAGTTTTTCGTATCCTGGACCGCTCGGGATGGGTCTCGGAAGGACCTTGGAGGTCATCTCTTGGAACGTGGGTTCGCAATCACCCCATCGGTGCGAGAAGATTGCAAATTTGAAAAGGTCTTTTGCGTACTCCTGGGTCCAAGTTCAATATTTAGCAAGGCGATTGCCGCCATCAATGCGTTCAGTGGGAAGGTCGACTGACCTCGCACCAGCTCCGCTCGAGAAAGCCAGTGAAATGCCACCCGAGGGCTTTTGAGTACTGGTACCGCAAGTCCCTTAGTTCTTCGTCCAGCATGTTTTCTATCAGCGACCGCTCCGCATCCCATATCTCGTTTCGGGTGACGATCGTCATGTCAGCGATACGAACAAGGTGTGTCGGGAGTGAGTTAAAGATGTAGTCGACACAGGCCTCTACGAGCTGTTGGCGTGCATCCGATAGACTCGTTGTTGTCACAGGTCGGCGTCTCTCGCTGAATGGGTCATCGTCTGCGGCGTAACTGATCTGGTGCAGGTAGGATAAAACGGTATCTGAGTGGCCGGTTTGGGGTAATGCCGAGTCTATGCTTGACAAGAGGTTGTCCACATCGGAAGAGGGCTGTTGCGATCGCGGAGATGGGGTCGCGGCCCCGCCCGACTCGTTCTGCGACATTGGCGACTCCGAACTTCTTTACGGCTCAGGCTGTGGACTCGGAGCACTGGCAGTGAGGAAGCTTGAGCTCGGTTGCGAGTTAAATTTCGTTGTTTCAATGTTTGCGCCGGATACAGGTTCCTCAAATTCTTGTTGGAAGTCACCAGAAAACAGGTGCGTCACCGCGGGCTCTGGGTTCAATGGAAGCTGGTGTCAACAGTACTTTATCCTACTTTATCCAGTGCTAGCAGGACCCAGGTTGGGTTGAGGCTGAAACAGGGACTACCCTCTCCCCAGTGGCCGTTATCGACGAACACGGATCCGGGATCCCTCGGTGGCAATTGCGCGACACATCGGGTCCTTCAAGGGGTCCTTTCGGTGCGGGTGTAACAAGTTGCCACGACCAGTGGGCGGTCATATCAAACTTGAACTTCTTCACGCTATGGAACGCTGTCGTGTCGTGTTACAACTTTGTTATTGTCAGTACGACTTTCCATCAGGTTCGTTGACAATGACATTCCATTCCCAGTCTCGGTTTTTCCTTAAAAATTTCCGAGTAATCGTGGTGGCGTTCGATCGCTCCATCACGATACTTCGCGGGCTTGCGGGTCGATCATGGTGGGCTACGTGTCAATGGTCTCCCGGGGCCTCGGCCCTCCAGTCAAACATGCTCGATTTAGCCGATTCATTCCCCGACTCCCACGGTAGTGGGGAGGGTTCTTCTCTGCAGCAAACGTCAGGTACCCTGCAAACGAGCATTAACCCCGTTACTTCCGTTTTAACTCCGTATAGAGATGGGAATATTATTATATCATCAACTGTACAGTTGCCTAGTATACATAAGCTGGTGAATGATTGCAACAGTACTAGTACTTGTGCTTTGATCATGTAAGTCGTGGTTCCGAATTTTCACTTATGCTGCGTTATTGACCAGGGAATGAACAGGTTCGTTAACAAGCAGCCCGGGTACTTGATGAGACATTGGAAGTGCGTTTCTTCTAGGATTTTTTTCCCTCGGCAATCTTCCACTGACGACATCCCTGAGCAGAATCGAAGACTTTGGTCAGCCCTAGTGCGTCCAATATCTTTCCAATGTTGTACGC
The DNA here is from genome assembly GCA_038090735.1 of Xerocomellus amylosporus. NCBI lineage: Eukaryota > Fungi > Basidiomycota > Agaricomycetes > Boletales > Boletaceae > Xerocomellus > Xerocomellus amylosporus. Next base: position 27,414 of record JBBPNE010000153.1, on the reverse strand, counting down.
AAGCATCTTCTAATTCACTGTTTTTCGTGCGACACAGGCAAGGTGCGAGAAGATACTGCGAAAAGACAAAACGAATCCGCCAGCGGGAAGGCGACAAAGACAGGTGAACTGTTTCCCGTTTGGCCTATACTATGATATCTAAAGTTAAATGGTTGATAACAGGCCGCGGCACTAACAAGTGGTTTATCTCCGACCTCCCGGACCCTGACGGTCGATACGCCGGTCTCCTTGCTATGTACGGACAAGTACTGCAAGATGTGAAGATCGTGTCCCCAGACGTGCGCAGTTCCCTCGGCACTTTTATTCACGCTGGAGAGTATTCAACGGAGTTGAGGGACGGCGACGTTGTCGAAGTCGAAGTTTCTCTCAAGCTGTGCGCCCGCTCGTTCCTGTCAGATGGTCACATGCTGATTCGTCGTTGAAGCTGGTCCATCAAAAAGGATAATAGTGGCAAGGAACCGAATGGCGCCAGAGTCTATCAGTTGATTCTCAAGCAGCTGAAGGTCATGCCATACAACCCGTATTTGCAAGCCGAGATGGTCCAGACGGTGCAGAACAATGGATCGGAGATGCCATTGGAGTCAGCTGCGCAGCAGGCTTCGGGATCGCGTGGAAAAGGAAAGAGGAAGTCGACGGGGAATCCAGCGGGAGAATCTCCTACCAAAAAGGTTGCCGTGCGCTACTACGATGAAGACGACATGGAGGTTGGTGACGACTGAAAACGTGCTTCACATCTTGGACGACGATTCACTCTGAAAAATGTAACTACTAAAGATCTTCGCATGATGTTGTAGAGATCAGAATTCGACCGAGTAAATCACATACAAATGTTGATTCTGATTCTCAATACTTACGCTGAATCGAAACAATCACGGTCATGTTTTCATGACAGCGTAACTTTTTTCAACGAGGCTCATAATAATCAAATTGATTTCTCCCTCTGGAGTCGGGGACTGGCGCCTTGGCGCCGCTACGATAGAAGTATATGTATGGGGACTATGGTCCCGCAACTCCAACTGAGACTTCCCGGCGACCATCCTCTACCTTCCAGCGCTCCTTCATCGTCAATGGCTCAGGCAATATATTTCACCGGTGTCTGCTTCTTCGGGGCAGGACTTTACCTTATCAAACGGCTGTTTGACTCGAGGCGCTCCTGTCCGCTTCCACCTGGACCTACTGGGTGGCCGGTGATTGGTAACTTCTTCCAGATATCCTCCGAGAAAAACTGGGAGGATTTTGCAGACTTGGGTAGAAAATACGGTACGTCTCCCTTATCGTCTTTCAAGTAATTCTCATGACTTTATTCTCTTAGGGGATATTTCGTCCATAAGCATTTTTGGGACCCGTTACGTCGTTCTGAATTCTTCCGAGGCCATCTCAGCGATACTCGAAAAATAGAGCATTAAATGTTCAAATAGACCACACCTGACCATGGCATCCGATTTGGTCGGGTTGAGTAAGGGAATGCTCTTTATTGATTACAATGATCGGTTTCGCCAGTATCGCAAGCACTTTTACCGTTTGTTCGGCAGCAAGAATAGCACTTCGGCATTTAACTCGATCGAAGAGGAGGAGACGCACCGGTTTTTGTGCAATGTGTTGCGGAAACCTGAGGATCTTGTCAATCATATACGCTCGTAAGTACTTTGATCGCAATCTTACTCTCACTCGTCATCGCCACCCACCATCTCTAGCACTGCTGGCGCCATCATTCTCAAAGTGACCTACGGGTATACAGTCCAAGAGGGGAAAGACCCGTTTGTCGAATTGGCGGAAAAAGCTATGGACATGGTTTCGCTGGTTTCAGCCCCTGGTGCATTCCTGGTGGACGTTATCCCTGCCCGTAAGACCAAGCTCAAACACCTTCCTGTATGAATGCATGCTCAAGTGATTTATAGTACGATATCTTCCAGAATGGTTCCCTGGCACGGGTTTCTTGCAAGATGCAAAGAAATACCATCAGCTCATGATGGAGTCAGTTCTGAGGCCTCACCAATATGCCGTGGAGCAAATGGTAGGATTCTTATAGCTTTTATACTAAAAGTAGTTCATCTCACGTTGCGCGAGGCGACGGGCACAGCGACTCCGTCTTTCTCATCCACACTCTTGGAGGGAGGAGTGAGTCCAGAGGAAGAAGATGTCATAATGTGGACTTCCATGAATGCCTATCTTGGTATGTTTAGTTTTCGATCGTATCTATCTCGTCTTGATATCTTTTCGTAGGTGCATCGGACACGGTACACCCTCACTTATCCAGGAAATTAGGTATGCACTAATCGACCTCATCTACAGGTCGTCTCTGCCATACATGCCTTCTTTCTCGCGATGGTCTTGTTCCCCGAAGTTCAAGCCAAGGCACAGGCAGAGCTCGATGCGGTAGTAGGCAGCAAGAGATTGCCCTCTTTCGACGACCGTGATTCGCTTCCTTACATCAACGCAGTCTGGAAAGAAGTCCTTCGATGGCACTCCATTACACCGCTAGGTATTATCTCTGCGTCCTCTAGTCTCTTGGAGTGTGCTCACCAAGCTGAAAAACAGCGATGCCCCACATCGCCACGGAAGACATTTATTCCGACGAGTTCCTCATCCCAAAAGGATCGTACATCGTCGGAAACGTGTGGTGAGTATCGTGCTCGCCTACCTGCATACATGAACATGTACACACACACACGGGATTCCCCTGACCAACGACTCTTCATTAAATGCGCGCACAGGGCGGTTCTCCATGACGCGTCCACGTATCCAGATCCTGGCGTATTCCGCCCTGAACGGTTCCTCGGTGAGACGCCGCAGCCCGATCCCCAGAATGCGTGCTTTGGCTTCGGCAGGAGGTAGGTACATCGTCTGTTTTGTGATGCGCACGCGATCAGAGCAAACACTTGCCAACCATTTTTTGCCACGTCGTGCTAGGATCTGCCCAGGTAAGAGCGTTCGGACCCAAAGGGTCGTTATGCCATCATAATCAACTGCCCAGGTTATCATCTCGCGGAAGCGTCCCTCTTCATCTCGGTCGCCATGTCTCTCGCTGTACTCAAGATTTCAAAGGACGTCGTCGATGGTGTCCAAGTCACCCCAAAAGTCGACGTCACCTCGGGGACCATTTCGTGAGTACTTTTCATGTCGCCTCCTCCGCATGCATGGGTGACACCGATTTCAAACACTCGTAGCCATCCGAAGCCATTTAGGTGCCAAATCACCGCTAGGTCTCCAAGGGCCGAGGCCTTGCTGCGCGGTTAAGTAATCTTGTGTTGCTTTGACTCTCTTCATGTGGCTGGCGGAGGCCGTGTGGGCCAATTACTCAGAGATCGAGGGTTGGGTCGTCAGGATACTACAGATTTTTTTGGAGATACTGGACATGACATCTGTCTGAATAAACCTCTTGTCTCGCCGTGTCCACATCTTACTGTTGTCCAGAAGGCGCAGCATTGGAGCCCGTCTCAATGGGCTTCATGGCAGGGAACAGAAGCACCTCCTTGATGTCTAAAACACGCTGTCAGAGACAAAACGTCACCGCGCAAACGAGACATGGAATCTTACTAGGAGAGTCGGTGAGGAACATGACAAGTCGGTCGATACCCATTCCCCAGCCTCCAGTGGGAGGGAGACCATGTTCCAACCTGACAACGAGCGCGTGAATCAAGCAACGTCGCGTTCACTTGGCTGCGCCGACTTACGCGTTCACAAATGTCTCATCTATCGGCTGTGCCTCCTCGTCGCCCTGCTCCTTCTGTCTGGCCTGACGTCGTACGCGTCAGACAACCTCGATGGTTCAAGTGTTTGGACGGACCTGTTCTTCGAAACGCAACCGTTGCTCAAAGGGATCGTTCAACTCCGTGTACGCATTGCAGATTTCCTTGCCACATAGGAACACCTCGAAACGTTCGCACAGACCGGGGCGTGCGCGGTCGTTCTTGGCCAGGGGAGACATGACTTGAGGGTGACCGACTGAGTGGAACAAGTCAGCTCGAGGAGTTCGGGAGAGTAAAGGGTCGGCGTACCGATGAAAGCGGGTGAGATACAAAGTGGCTCGATGAATTCTCCGACGAGCTAAGGAGGTCGGTCAGTCGTAGCCTCAGTCAAAGGTTTGGACCTACCTTGTCAAGGAGACGAGCATTGGTACGAGGTTCGGAGCAGTCGACACCGTGCTATATGGGATACTCGTAAGGATATGTACATGAGATGGATAGAGGACAAAGTTACCTTTTGACAGAGGTCAATGAGGAACTTGTTTGCTTCGGCGGTGTGCAGCGTCTCGCTCGAGGGGAACTTGACGCCCAACTTCTCCTCGAGGGTTTCGATCATATCATATCGCTTCCAAGGTGCCTTGAAATCCATCACGAGTTCCTTTCCACCCTTGCCTTCCGGGTGATACGTCATGACTGTGCTCCCGTTCGTCAGATACGCGACCATCCCTTCGAGCAAGTTCTCCGTAATCTCCATGACGTCGTACATATCCGCATATGCCATATAGAATTCACAGAGTGTGAACTCGGGGTTGTGGGTGAGATCGATACCTTCGTTTCTGAACACACGACCGATCTCGAACACGCGATCTAGCCCGCCGACGGTGAGTTCCTTGAGGTACAGCTCAGGCGCAACGCGGAGGAACAAGTCGAGGTTAAGATCGTTGTGATGCGTGACAAAAGGCTTCGCGGTCGCACCACCAGCAAGCAGGCTCGTGATGGGTGTCTCAACTTCGAGGAAGCCAAGGTCGTCAAGGTACCTCCGAATATAATTGATAATCTTGGAACGAGCAATGAAAATACGACGGGTATCGTCGGAGAGGATGAGGTCTAGATAACGCTTTCTATATCTAGTTTCTTGATCCTTAAGGCCGAAGTGACCAGAAGGTAACTGATGCAAATTGGGGGCGAGGAGGACCATTTCCGAGGGCGAAATAGATAACTCCCCCTTTTGGGAACGAGAGGGGGTGCCGGCAACACCAACGATGTCACCCCTGCGGAAGATCTGTTGTGTGGCCAAGAAAGCCTTTTCATCGGCCGCCTCTCTACAATTGGTTTGATTTAGAGTAAGATCGTCGGAAAACGTGGCATCGCATACCGGACGTTTGCAAGAATCTGGACGTGGTTGCCTTCGCCATGCAGGTCGTAAAACTTGAGCTTGCTGCCGCTGCTACGGATGTTGTGTATGCGTCCGGCGAGACTGACATGAACGCCTTCAAGCTTTTGTCCAGGAGCGATCAACCCATCCTCGCCGTATTCCCGGATAAAGTCTGGGATCGACTTGCTGACATTGAACTTGTGGGGGTACGGATTAGGATCCTTGGTCTCCTTAAGCTTCAAGATCGCCCTGGAGCGAAGTTCAAAGTATTGCTGAACAACACGCCTGTTTCAGAGAGGGATGCGATGAGGCTCGGATGACTCACATTGGGGTTCAGGTCGTCCTCATTTGGGGCGTTTGCAGCGCCGTCCTGAGCTGCTGGGGCTGCTGCTGCCTTTTCAGCCTTCCTTGCCTCCCTCTCGCGCTGCTTCTCGCGGCGCTTGAGTTCCCTGTCAGACGGTCGATCACGTTCAGCGCCTTGATGGCATCCTGCCCGAAGAGATACGCACGTCTTGGAGATCAATTCGCCTGTCACAGGGTCCTTGTGTGTTCCAGTACTCTCTGAAGCCATATTTCTAGTACTGAAATGTGGTATAGAACTGAATCTATGATTCCGTTTGAATGCCTGATGCTGGCGGAGTGTGACACGCGCTTGACTGATAGCCCATCTCCGGACGAGCATCCGCAAATCGATATGCCTTGCCCGAAAAATTCAATGTCCGCACGTGACTCGAGCTAACAGATATTCCCACGGTGTTATTTAATTCCCACGATCATAACATTGTGCACTGCATGCTCGCGTAAGCATACTAATCGATTCTGTGCACAGTTGCTCATCGTTTCCGACAGCGACCAAGCCCTTCGACCACACCGAACATGTCTTCAGACTACGAATACTCTGACGAAGACGTAGATTACTACGATGACGAGGACGAAGACATGTTGAGCGCACAAGACGACGGTGAGTGCCCCAGCACACCCCCTGGAGGGCTTCCTCTGCTGGCGAGCCACACGAGATGGCCACTCGCTCACTCGGTCCTCGGTATTTGGTGCCAGACTCAGATCCCTCCGATGAGGAAATGGATATGGATACCTTTGGCGACGACTTCAAGGTCCCGCAGCGTGCCGTCCGCAAGGCCTACGAGGTAGAGCACGAGCCGCTCCCCCAAGCCGCCGTAGAGAAACTTATGGCGTCAGACGTCGAACACATCAGTGGCATATTTGGCGTAGACGTACGTAGCTTCATATCATCCATCTTTTGTACATTCCTCATCCCCTTCTCGTAGGTGAGCACGGCCTCGTTGCTTTTGCGCTACATGAATTGGAACAAGGAACGTCTGATCGAGAAATACATGGATAACGCTTCGGTTGTATCTGTTGCAGCGGGAATATCCCCTCCATCGAGAGTATCTCCTTCCTCAGCCGCCGGGCCCGAACGCTCTCAGGGAACCTCATCAAGCGCCCGGTCGAGTGCGTTCCGCCGACCCACGCGGCAAACACCAGGCATGCCCTCCATATCCCTCGGTTTCCCCGCCGACACTGACAGCTACGGTATAGCCCCAGCTCCAAAACCGGAGCCCTTCGTATGCCCAATCTGTTACGATGATTCACAAACCGCGTTTTCGGCGCTGTCGTGTGACCATACGTTCTGTATGGGATGTTGGAACGCCTACATTACATCCAAGATTCGGGAGGAGGGCGAGCACGCGATCAGGTGCATGGCCGAGGGTTGTGGTACCATTGCATCGGATCCGTTTGTTCATGCCGCTCTGGGGGGCGATGCAGCTACTCGGGGGCGCTTCAACGAGCTTCTTGTGCGACACTTTGTCGGTTCCAACCCCAATCTGAAGTACTGCCCTTACCCGTCGTGCACATACACCGTCTCCTGCCCTACCGCTGCGTCCAAGAGTGCGCTGACGACGATTGTTCCAACAGTTTCATGTGGTGTGAATGCTACGCCTCAGCACAAATTCTGTTTCGGATGTGCGATCGAGAGCGATCATCGACCCGTGATATGCGGTGTGGCGAAGATGTGGCTCAAGAAGTGTCGAGACGACAGCGAGACCGCAAACTGGATCAAGAGTAACACCAAGGAGTGCTCTAAATGTCAAAGTACGATTGAGAAGAACGGAGGTTGCAAGTACGTTCTCGTTGATGCGTCGTATACTCTGTCCTTGCTCACAAGTCTCTTGGTAGCCACATGACCTGCAAGAAATGCAAACACGAGTTTTGCTGGGTGTGCATGGGTAGTGGCTAAAATCCCTCGTTTTTGCCGTTTTGCTGACGCTATTCAGGTCCATGGTCCGAACATGGCACCGCTTGGTACTCATGTAATCGATTCGATGAGAAGGCTGGTGTGGACGCTCGAGATGCTCAATCAAAGAGCAGATCCTCGCTAGAGCGCTATCTCCACGTATGCTTAGTTGCTTCCCTTTCCGCTTGCAATATCTAACACCACGAGTAGTACTACAACCGATGGGCAAACCACGAACAATCCGCCAAGCTTTCTATTGAATTATACAACAAAACCGAGAAGAAGATGGAAGAGATGCAGATTACGTCGGACTTGACGTGGATCGAGGTCCAATTTATGAAGAAGGCTGTCGACGAAGTTGATAAGTGTCGAATGACGCTTAAATGGACGTACGCGATGGCTTACTACCTAGAGAAGTGCAACGAGAAGGAGCTTTTTGAGGATAACCAAATGCATGTTTACCCCAGTTCTAAACTCCCTGCTGGCACTGACTTGCTGCCGACGGACTTGACAGGAACCTGGAACAGGCTGTTGAGGATTTGTCAGAGTTACTAGAATCTCCAATCGATGCCGAGGCGATATCAACACTGCGCCAGAAGGTGACCGATAAGACGGTACGAACCGTTATCTTTGTGGCCCGCGACCTATGCTGACCGATTCATTATTCCTTGTCATGTGACCAGGTGTACGTGTCGAAACGGAACGAAATCATGCTAGAGGATACTGCCAAGGGTTTCTTGGAAGGACGGTGGACCTGGAACGTTGCTGTGGACGGATTCGATTATTAGATACCTCAGGCAAGGCGCTGTCCCCTTTGCAGTCTTTGCCCCTAATTCCCGGACATTACATGGTGCATGTTATACAGCTTTCGTCCCAGGTTTGTTGGTAGCATTCCTGGGTTCCCCGTCTTTAATGTCCCTCGCCTGTAATGTTATGTATAACTGGTGTACCTCCAGCAGGACCGCCGACAATGCCGAGCTGCGCTACAACATAATAAGAAATTATTACCCACGGCTTCGCTGACCCTTCGCAGTGCGGCCTCAAGTCAGATCTTGCAAACACCGTTCGGATCACTGGCAAGAAACTCACTCAACAAGTGATTGACTTGCTGGCATTGGCAGTGAAACCCCCCGGACATAAGATTCTTACGTTCCGCAGTATTGTAACTGACATTCGAATGCACCCCCACCGGACGCCAACAAGCGTTAATAGGTGGCCCACACGGTATTAGGAGCGCGACAGATATCATCGTGTTCGCGGATATGACGCGACCTGGCCAACTACGATGTTCCCCTATATGCTCGCGCCTTTTGAGGGTCAAAGGTAGGCGGGTGGTAGGTACCTCGCAGTGTGTGGGTGAACACATGATGGTCTGGGAGTTCGGCTGCGTTTCATCTGACGATCTAGGACGTTCATATTTCATCGTCTACCCATATCGATGGGCGGTAGGCTATTTCCGATATCGTTTCACGCCCCAAGGGACCTCGGTTTTCTAAATTTCTAATGACCCCGTCGTCGTTCTGGCGTCAAGTACCCTTCAATATCATGGAAACAATAAAACCACGAGTATCCGAGCATATACGGTGAGGGGCGTGTTTCTCGGTGGCAGCATATAAATCGATGCTCGAATGCAGGTTCGTGGGTGCGTTGCGTGTATTATACTCACAGAATGGAAGCTCGACGTTCATCACCTACGCTCATAGCATGGCGATCCAAGAACTTGAATTGAAAAGTTGCAAGCATGCACGCGTCCCAGATTCATCTCGTCCGAATCACGCTTTCCCCACTACCCCCTTGTACATGCCAAGTCCGTGATCATAGTGAGCAATAGAGTATGTACAATATTAATGTGCATGGTATATCTGAGCGTCGGGTTTCAGGTAAAGCGAGTGGATCGCAATAAAATAATAATTCGTATCTCGTCATAAGGCGTTCAGCAGTGTGATGATCAGTCCAGCTTGGCGTACAGTAGCTGCGACCACCTGTCGAGCTCGGCGAGTTGACGGACATTAGACAAGACATAGGTGGTATATACGCACTCCAAAGGTCATGACAGCACGGACATTACATTGACGCCACGGGGTTGAAGTGCTTCAGGGGTCTTGCTTCGGGCTATCGGGGATCGATTCTGGAGACTCTGGATCCGGAGAGGTTGTGAGCGTAGGTGGAATTTCGACGTTGGCCCCTCCACCAGGACTCCTGCTGATTTTGAATGTGAGCTTGCCTGCTGCCTGACCCTCTTCAAGGAGTTCGAGTTCGACCGCTGTCGTTCCGATCACCTTGTCGTCAGTATCGAGAGAGAGAGAAAGGTAAAAGAACGAGACGCACGTGTCTCGGAATGTTCGAGCAGGTCAGCTAGGCTCTCCTTGCTCTCCGTCTTCTTGATGACCTTGTAGCTAAAGAAAAATCTTCGAGCGTACACTTCGATCTCGACCCTGGATGACTCAAGGCCAGACCTACGAGCAGTGGTCGAAACCGTGCGTCAATATCGTCATCGGACGCTGAACATATTTCAGGACGCACAGCTTGACGGTGTCGCCCCAACTTGCCACGAATTCATCTCCCTTGTTGTACCTCGTCGTCTTCGTCCTTTGCGGGACTCTCCCGCCTTTGACCCTCACATAGAAAACCCCGCTAAAGAAGCCTACTTTGGCCGGAAGACCGCTGGCTTTGATGTCTACCGAAAGTTGTGCGTCATGGTTAGAAAAAGGGGGGGGGTGACAACGTCAACGAACCTGTGATCTCGACAGCGACTTCTTCGGTTTTGCCGGCTTGTTCTTGTATCACAGCAAGTGCAGGCGTTGCGGCAGACTCGTCCTTGACGGGTGCATTTGGCGTAGACATTCGTGCCAGTGTGGAGAGATCTCACGCGTTAAAGCGATGGCGGGGAAGAGAGGTGGATACCACGCAAACCGAGGCGTTACGGGGAGGGAAGAAAGTGGAAAGTACGAGCCTGAAGTAAACCTCGAAAACCTCGGACTGAGATGCTTGAGGCGTTGAAGAACGGCGACCACCCACCGCAGCAACTTTTACATGATCCCCGTCAGGTCATATAAACCTTGCAGCCCTCCACCCTCGCTCCGACTCCACCAATGAGATTCTGGCGCAATCCCTTGCGCGCTTCGCGAATGAATACGCCCAGGAAATCGAAGCGTTATCTCCAACGAGGATGGTGGCCAGGGTTCTTTTTGTATTCGACCACAAACGTGACCACCGACGCAAGGCGCGGCAAACTGCAACTGATAAGAGCGCAGAGCCGTCTTTTCACTTGTCACCCTGTGACCAGTTCTGACCATGTGGATGAGAGGTCTCGGTCCCCATACGGACTACCTCCGCGATCCCATGCTCGTCATCCACAGCGGACCCTTCGGGAACAATAACGTCACAAGTTGTGCTGCGCCGTAAATGGACAGGCCGAGTCCCTTGTTGGCGATGTTATCTTCGCAGAAGTTTGAGTTGCGCCATGATGACGGTGCGCCCATATGATCCCTTATGCCCTTGATCGAATTTTGGAAAAAGGGGAAACACGCCGTGCCAAGTGATCCGACGATGTGACGGGCTGCTAAGCATGAGTCCCTAGACTTGCCGTTTTGACCAGGCATTTGTGAATCGTTGGTAGATCCGTCCGGTTTACCTCGTGTATGGGTGGTTGGGTTCTCCTCGTCGGGCAAGTGAGTTGAAGAAGTTGGGGAGCGGAACCATATCAAAGACGTCGTCGAGGTACTTCACCACATACCTCAAAGACTCGACATCTATGCCAGAGTCGGCCTCCAAGGGGAAAAAAAAGAGGTTATTAGAAGCGATTGATAAGCCACGAGGATGTGACTTGACCCTTTTGCATCAAACGTGCGTGTCATCTGCGCTAAACATGCATTATCCACAAGCCAACCAAAGGACCTAACGACTCATGAGTCCATATAAAACGTATTGCATTCCACGTCATATGCTATGGGTAACGCCCTTCACGCAGGCAACCAATACATGCATCAGACCCACAGGGACGATCCGCGATCCATCCTGACGTCCTCCGCAAACAACGCATCGAACTCTTCTGCAGACTGCCCGATAGCTCCAAACGCATCCTGAAGGGTGTGGCCAAGATATTCGAGTTCTTGCGTAACGCCTTTCATCGTGAGCGCGTAGGCGAAGAAGAGCAACTGCCTGGATGCATGCACTTCGCGGTTCTTCACCACGTCTAATCTTCTGATGGCATCCACCTATCTCCACGTGTCAATAGAGACTTACATGATCTCATGCAACTCACCAAGCGTTCTCGGGCCTTTTCGGCAGGTGGTAGATAGGGAGGCAGTGGTGCTTTCAAACGGAATGCAGATGCCAATGTGGAAAAGTAAAGAATGATATTGCCGACCATCTCACGCCGCTCCTTGTTGACGGGGAGAATAAAGTCCCTTCTCACAGTCTAGAATGACAATGAGGCAATGCATCAAAAGGGACAATAGTGTAATCGATCTTACCGTGAACCTATACAAAACACAAGAGATGACTAAGAATAGAGCATTCTGCCGCAAAAACGAAATGACGTACCATTCCTCTCGCGTGGTAACGCACCGCATACTATGTAGCTTGTCCAATATAATTTGCAGACTAGCCAATATCGAGCGGTACAGCAGAATAGGAAATGGGCCCTTCAAGCGCGGTTCGTGCTGCGTTTGAGTCAGCAGTCCCTGCAGCTCGATCAGTTTGATTTGGAGATGGAGTTCCCTGCATTGAAAGCAAAAACGATCAGCGATATGTCGTATTCAGCTTCACGGAGATCACTACACACATAGCCATGAACTCCTGGATGGAGTTACTGAGCTGTGCGCTGGCTGATTTGGAGAGCAGCGGGGTGATCTCATCTGGGGCTTGTGATCCGTTCTGCGCTCCATCATTCATTTCATCGAAATAGTCGACCAAGCCGGAGTTCGAGAAGATTAAACGAGTGTACAGCCAGCCAATGTTCAGACAAAACCTGTGTTCCGAGCCGATGATGGCTGAGCGAGACCCTGAGATTTTACAAGAGCAAACTTACTCTCCAAGGGCCTTGCTCAATTCACGTCTAGCCTCCGACGGCCACCAAAGACGTGATGCAATCAACGCCCATATCACACCCACGGTAACTGAAGCGAATCGGTGGTAGGCGATAACCAGCACTGGTATGTTATCTTCCCGTATGTTGAATCTACAGGAAGAAGTAAGTCAGCAACGACAAGCAAGGTCTAAGCTCCAAATGACGCACGAATATAGGCATGTCAAGTTATACGTCAAGAGTACGAAGCGTCCGGTGGTAGCGTACTCCGGTTTTGCTACAATGTAGTAGAAACACGGTAATGAGAAGAAGAACCCGAATATCGACAATACAATTCCGTTTTCCGGGAATAGAGTATATATCCCGGCCGCTACAACGGCACCAAGCCTGTACCTTTTGTCAACGAAGCTGCCGTTTTACGGGAAGGATTTACCGTACAGTGTCCCCAGGGCACGATGAACAGCAAGAAAGTTGGTCTTCGAAGGGGGTAATCAGCATCAATCACGATCCTAGTCTCCCATGGGGAAGAACCCACCGCTCCAATCGTGGGGGACATGACCACGAAGCACTTCGATGAAATGAAGTTAGCTTCCCGACATCTAAACACCGCAGGATGAACGCACAGATATGAGCGCCCATTCCCCTCTGTATTCCGTAAATAACGGGCGTGTGGCATCAAAGAATGCAGGGGCGGCCAACAAAGCGGTGGATATGCCAACTTTGAACGCATAATTGATATTACGATCCTTCAAACAATCTCCAAGGACCCACAGAGATCGGAGAAATCGCTCGACAAAGGTAAGGTTCGAGCGATCTGGGGTTTGTAATGTATTTGGCGCATGAGGCCGTACTTTGGGAAACGACACCTTGGGATGGCGCTCGTCGGCGTTGAAATACGTTGCTAACGCCAGGGGTCAATTTGAAATACCAGAAGAATGACTCGTCCACTGCTTACAGATACGACGCAAACCAGCCCGTGTAAATTTTTTTTTTGACTGTCTGCGCCGTCGGAATGATCTGATGCAAGAAAGGAAAGACTTTGGTCCGTTGATGAAATAGCGTTTGAACCAGTTCTGTCTGGAGAACCTGGCTAACTCCACTGCATATATTCTTCGCATAGCATCAGTAAGGGACATCAACTCCCCGGCGAACTCCTGTAGGGTGAAAATGAAGCTGTATGGCCACATCAGCATATAGCCTTCGACACGAATAGCCCAATTCCACTGACAAGTAAACAAGGAAGATGTGCTCATGCTCGCTCTCTGTCAGCACTGGATTGTCTTCCAGGGACGAATGTGCTGACTTTTCCACGGACTCGGAACCAAAGTTGCTCCGCCTGTATAGACGCAAGACCGCATGGTTCGAGGTGCTTTCAAACGTGAACAGCGCCCGATCAATGCCATCGATGATTTTGTGGAAATCTTGAGGTTGCATCATCTTGTACTCCTCGGTGTTTTGGCTATTCACGAACGCCTCTCGTAATCGCTTCAGACAAGACGTACACGCATTCTGTTCTCGTGCCTTTAATAATTCTGCCAAATGAACGATAGGATGCAAATAGCCTCACCGAAAGTGCCTTCAATGGCGGACCAACGTCATCCGCTAAATCACCAAACATGTCCGCGGCTGCCCGTAGCAGAGCCTCTTCGAGATCGTCCGTCTGCGATGAAAGGGAGTACCGAGTTTTGCCCTTAGGCCCCGATGGCGCGTGCCCATCCCGCACGTCCTCGGACGGACGTCGAAGAACAAGCTTCCCGTCTCTTTGCGCCTTGGAGAGGTCATATTGTAGTTTCGTTCCGCTCCTAAGACCATTGAGATGTTGGGCAAGACGCGTGAGACTATCGACCGCATCTCCGTATGCTTGCTTAGACAAAACCCTTTCCTGTTCGCCCAAAATACCAAACCACTCTGAGCGCGCCTCATTCAGGCTCTTCTTCAGACTCGTGAACGAAGCTTGATGGTTCTCCACAGCTCGCTGCATCTTCTCGTGACTTGGCTTTCGGATGGGTTCCTCGAGTAGAAATGAACTGGTGACCATTCCAAGCAACGTCGCAAAAGAGTCCAGTGTCTTTGTCATGTTGACTTGAAGACCATAGGTAGCACTCTGTGGCCACAGCGAGAAACAGACCAGATTCGATATAACTGTGCCGACGAGTACGATGGATGATACGGACAAGAGAGTTTCCCAGGTGCCCTCCCTCACCACCCTAGCTTAACGATCAGCCAGGTGCAAGAACCCTGCAACGAGTAGCACTTACACAACGAACAGAACAGTCGCTGACATTGAGCATGCTGTCGAAGATCGATTATTTAGCAATTGCTTCTTGGATTCCGAAGCACTTGCCTGAATTAAACGTGGGCTTCGACATCCATACTTTCATCCACGTTAGCCCCCATATCGTGAGCCCCACCCATATTATCAGTACAAAGTCGGCCAATAGTTCAAACCCCGGTTGCACGTCAAGCCACCAAAACAGAGACAGGCCACTGAGGCTCATGAGAGCAGAATATAGCCATGCCACGAGGCAAAATGAATCGGCTTCAAACATCCCTCCGATAGTCTTTGCAGGATTATAATACACAGCGCTAAAGCGATATCAGCATGACAAAGAAGCATGAATCAAAAATAGATTGTGAATTACATTGTTGCGATCAGGTGTGCAGAGGGGTACGGGCCACCGGCACTAGATCCATACGACGTCAAGTCTCCGAAGAGACGAGACAACTGTGGATGAAACGTGAACAGTGACCCGATGAAATATGCCACGGAGCATTTGAGCATATTCTTCCATAAAAGAGGTATCGTAGGCACCCGTAACGGGATCCAGCGTGTTATGGGCGTTCGAGTGACACGTGTCGTAGTGGTGGCTGTTTCTTCGGAACCTTCTGAAGCTGATCCTTCCTCGTCCATGGTACCCACTTGCTCAGAATACACGTCCTGAGCACCATTCGCTTGTTGGTGCGCCGCGAACCGAGTGGCAAAGGGGTCGCATGACTCGTCTGTTGGTGACTGGACGACAGAAGAAAACTGGGAGAGATGGGAGAATTGATCCGAGGACGTTCGTCTCGGTCCGGGAGAAACACCACCCGAACTTCGAAGCTGAGGCTCGTTCTCCATGAGCTGTCCAAAGAGTGACCACTGGTGTTGCGCGTGCGACGAACGAGGACTGGTCGATTGTCGCGTAGACCCAGGCGTCCGTGGTAAGCTATTTGTAGTGGACCCACGATGGTTGGCGGGGCGGGAAAGGCTGCGCTGTTCGGGCGTTTGATGACGGGGTTGTACCGGCAGAGTTAACGGTGACGGCATTCGACGACCGCGAGGCGTGCTTGGCTCTCCGTCTACTGCTGTAATATGGTCCGGAGAACCGACAAAGTGCATATTGGCAGATGAATCGCTGAAGATGGACGAGGCGAGCGAGGAGCCGCCATGGTGGTCGGAGCCATCCAAATGAGACATGTTTGCTTATTCGGAAGGTCACCTTGGCCCAAGGATAATAATCTGTGGGCTACAAGGCCAATGCCGCTCGTTATCCGGCTGTTTATCGATAAGCTGGGCCGAGTGATAGTAAATGGTTTGTCAAGGAGTGTGTGCAGCTCACCGTCCCAGACTGTCCAGTACTTACGTACTACTGCCTTATCCGCAAACATTCTGCCAAGGCCAACGCGCTTGAATGAGTAGCTATCAACTTGAATCGCTCTCGAAGTCACGATATTAATGTGTTATCGCAGGAAGTGAAGCAAACGGAGCTTGAAGTCAAAGTCTTTGATAGCTTCAGTCGCCGTTCGATCTCCGTTCGTCGGGTCTATCAGTGAACGTCTTGCCAAATATATTACCCCCATACCCTCAAACTATAGCACTAATATTCTGACGAGTCCCAGTTCGAATGTACATATGTACATCAAGTCCGTTCCCTGTCTGCTTTCTGGATTATGCTGCAAGTATCAGTACAGAGGCACCGGAGAGTCAATAGCTAGTGTACCAGGATAATAGCAAGTCCGAACAAAGTTATTGCCAGCATCAAGACCCAAACCAGGGGATAGTCGTAGTAGAAAAGCAAGTAAAAGATATGGCACGACGTATAAAAATATAGACTAGCGTAACGATTAACAGATCTTCAAAGGTAGTGCGAAAGAATACTGTCCGTGAGGGAAAGTCCGTCTCTAGAGTCCAAATAGAGTCCGAGCAGGAGAGTCCAGGGAGAGTCCAGGGAGAGTCCTTTGGTACATGGAAGGTCGTAGCGAACGTGGTTATGGTGGTACAGAACAGCCGAAAGCGTTCTTGTCTGAACCAAAGAATCCAGAAGACAAACGTCCGGGAGAAAGAAGAGGCTCGAACAGAACGTTCACAGAGAGTCCACGTGGGTAAACAAAATTTCGACGAGCTGTTTGATTAGGTGTCTCGTTCATCCTTGGGCAGGGTATTACCATTAAGCGGCAGACACTTGCTGACCAAACTATAGTCCCGACAGTCTTTTTTGCACTTTGGCCACCGAGTACCCAAGCAATGGATACCGCGATCCAAGGCTGTTCATGGTATATAGTAGCGTGCCAATTTCATTGCGAACTTCGGCGCTACTGGCGATTGGCCAAGATGTTTCAACCAAGTTCAGTTCGCGAATTAACGTGTCCATAGCGGCCGTCCAACAAGGCTGAGAAGAACGCAGTCAATCACGTATCACAGCGCAAAGCAGTGAGAGACCTACACCAAGAATCGGGTCGAGAAATTCGTAGTCTGCTTCGACAATGTGTTTGGTAATGGAGACACTGCATCGCGCCGCCCGGAGACACTTTTCGTATGCAACGGGATCTTCGTGTCCAAAAGGATAATATAAGTGGATTATCGCGGCATGAGCAAGAGTGTGTATTGCGATGTACGCATGTTTGTCGTCAGGCATGGTGGCGTCCAATTGATGGACGGGGATGAGCGTTGAGAGAAAACATGCAATCGTATGTTCTAACGTTTGGAAGTCGTCCATGAATGCACTTGAGAGGGATAATGCTGCATAATCATTAGAAGATTGCAGGTAGCCTGCAGGGTCAAGCCGCCTACGCTGATCCCAGTTCGATGCCAAGTGATGAGCGTGATGGAAGAGAGTGGATGCCTTTACTCTCAGGGCCAACGGCGAGAAGCAGCCTCCAAGGTTCGAAAGTCGTCCATCAAAGAAGGTCCGGATGGTCGAAAAGGAATGGAAATCATCTATTTGACCCTGAATACGTATCGTCGTCAGTAATCGACAGCAAGATGATCCAAGATTGACTTGCTGATTCATATTCCTCCATGCCCTGCGGCCACGGCATAACGATGGACAAGCATCCTTCGGGACCGTCTGGTATGGTGGCGGGTTTCTGTAGAACCGCAGACCAACATCGATCGAGAACAAAGACCTGCCAAAACGTTGATATTCTCTCGCCCTGTTCGACAGCATCCTTCGCCGGCTCGAGCTGCAAGGGTGCCATTACTCCAGTGGACTCGAACACCGAGCGATTTATTATCGCCCCATGAAGGCCACATTGCATGGTTAATGAAGCCGCGGCGGCTGCATGGTAACTCCCCTCTAATGACCGGCCATTGGACAAAAAGTAAACAGACAGAAGACAGGAAGCTTGGATGACGTCGAGCACCCGGTCGTGGTACTGAAGCGCGTCGCTGAGCCCTTCGAGCGAACGAATGAGGTAGTGTGATTCGTGCTCGCTCAGCGGTCCTGGTCGAGAAATGTAGCATGCCCAGAGGAAAATGGCGTTTGTAAGGCAAGGATGATGCTGTTCGGAAGCGGGTCGCGCGAATGAATCTCGTAATCGACCCATGTGGAGACCTAGGAGGCACTGATGGCGATGTGACGAGAATATGTCAACCCTGCGAACGCTCATGAGAAAAAGGGTGGGATAAAGATAAGATGAGCTTACAGCATCTGGGCTAAATCCACCGACGGCTGTTGCTCAGTGTGGAAGGCATCACTGAAAGGCGTTGGAGACGGAGAGGGTACACCTTGAATCCAAGAATGTTGGGGCGAGCTAGTGGCTATGAGAGGAATTAGCCAAGGGGCACGACTGGTAGGGCACAGCATACCGGACGGCGGGAAAGGAGAATGAGGCGCGGAAAAACCCGTGCTTCCAGGAGAGCCCGCGAAGGACGAGGACGAGCTCTCTGACCGAGGGTGGATATGGGGATCGTGCAACGTCACGGAAGGAGAGGTGTACTCGGGATCCTCGAGTTCCCTTATCCGCTGCTCGAGACGTTCGACGTTTTCCCGCAACAACTGAGTCCTCGTCTTGCCCTTCCCATCATCATACTGACAACCATCCAGTTTCTTTGCACGAACACATTGTTGACAGGCAGGCTTTACGCCATCGCATCTCTACAAGGATGTGAGAGGACGTTGACGAGTGTCGTGGAGCAGACTGACCATTTTTCGTTTTCTGGTCAATGCGTGTTTAGGCATGATTTAAACTGGATACGCGTAGTAGCGAGAGACTGAAAATACCTGCAGCGAAGACAAGCCCTCCCTCGTTGCAGGGTAGGAGGGGGCGTGACGGGCAATTTACTGGCCATTATAGAAACGGTACTAAATATACACGAAGAAGAGGAAACTAGGAGGCTGGGATCAGTAAGAGGTTGCGTGGGTGCGGCGGCGACGACGACGAACCGATTTACCGCGCGACAGGACCTGGGAGCTAAGAAAGACGAAGAGGTGGTGCCTGTGCGACAGGGATAGGCATGAAGTGAGACTGGACGAGACAAAGGTCCGGAGCGCCGAGTACGATCAGAAATAATTTACTGGGACATGGAGGTGTGTGTTCAAATACTTATGGGAGCCGGACTTGCCGTTGTTCAAGGGATATGGACCTGATCAGACAAGCAGGACACGCGGTGGCCCAATTCTGGCCAAGGACTTAACCGGTAAACATCATGTCCCTTGAAGACTGCCGGTTTTGTATTGACCAGATCCGCTGTGTGATCCAACAATTATGACTAGGGTTCCCCATCATCCCTTCCTCCAAGGAACCGGTTCACGCCGTGGGGCAAAGGACTCTCCCGGTTATCGTAAACCCGTACAAGGCTGTGACAGGCAACCAAACAATCCGTCGGCGACGCCCTAACTGCGGCTTGTTTGAGTTTCATTTTGGATCGTCCTGTCGACGAATTCGTACACCTCCACGCTAACTCTCACACCGGCCTCGACTTGCCGTGGGGTACACATTGAGCCGCTGACATGCTCGTGCTAGTGCACGATTCCCAGGCTAGGTCATTCCCTTCCGAGTCTCCTTTCACAATGACGCTCACTGGCCTTTCAAGCTTGGCCAACGTCAGTCGCTATTTTAGATCCCACGTGCACACCTAGGAACTTGGATACACCCCGAATCGTCCTTGAGATAGGCTGTGATGGTTCTTATCGATCTAGCATCCACATTGATCACACTAATACATAGTACGTACAATTCTTTAGTCGACCACCTGGTCCCCGTGGACTTGATGTCAATGATATGCAGATTGCTGTGCTCTGCTACACTTCGCACGTTCGGTCAAACACCGAGGTCCGTTGCGCGTTGCGGACCCCGATTGAGTTGTTGGTCCGTCGCGTCATTCGTGTTTGCCCCCATTCAAGTCACATCCCCCGCCAAGTAGCATGGGTGCCACCCGCTGATGGGCCAATTCCACTGACCCACCGTTGTGAACCGTTGTCCACTTCTTATCAGGTGACCCTCATTGCTGTGCTCCGTCGGTTTGGCCGTTGATCGAAAGGTTCGACTTCAATCACAAATAGGCCGATGCCAAGAACTGACGGCATTTGGGTAGCATGAGACCCTCGGACCTGAAACAAGCGGACGGAAGTTGGCGCGATTCGATTCGGTTTTTGATATGGCGTACCGAAAACATTCTGGAAGTTGTGCATATCATGGTCACCGTTAGGCACACAAAACTGCACATTTCAAGCGTCGGCACCCCCACCCATGTTTTGAATGGGCGGCGCATTGCATTGCAGGTCCCACCAATGTCGTCGTGTGTGACGACCAGGTGAGTTCCCAACACCTACGTAAGTATTCTGTCTTCCCCGGATTCATTTTTCATTGACTGGCAGGTCTGTGATGATCAATCCAATCTTGGTCATTCGTGACTTCACCCAGTTATCGATGATCCGGGTCCTGTCAACTTGCTTGCAAGTTCATTTGAAGCACTGTGATACCTTTACGAGTTCAAAAACGAGGAAAAGCAGCGTCGAGAGTTGGTGTTCACGGTGCGTCATCCGACGGCAGCCAACAAGGAAGCAGTAGTGCCTGAAGTAACATCGTGACACCGCTGATAGCTGTGTTCTTTTCCCTGACTCTAGCCGTTGGTGGTATGTAGCGAACCGAGACTTGCATTCTCTTCCGTCAGCAAATCGGATCACCCACGGACACTGCTCTTGAACCGAGAAGCTCACTTCAGTATCATGATGATACATGGCGCTGCTTCCATTGACTCATCGGCTTGTCCGAGTCATGGACTCGCCCTTCAACTCAACCGTGGTACCTTTCTGCTCGGCGACCATTTCTTGTGATCAAAATTCTATCGATTTGTAAGTGCCATCTCGTGCCCTGCCTGAACCCACCTGAACACTGCCTCTCCGGCAGAATTTCCAGTCACCGGCAGGGACGACAGACTCAGAAGTTACTAAGGAAGTTCTTCCGCTGCAAGGTCCAGCAAGGGAAAGATGGTCCCCGTTGTCGTTTACAGGGTTTCAAAAGAAATTGCATTCGTGTTTCCGACTCGTGCGGGAAGCTTTACCAATCTTTTGCGCTCGCCACCATCACGAATGATTACAATGATACTCCTTCGTTAACCCTGGATTGACGTGTCACCAATAACAGCAGTGTTGGAAGCGAAATGGACTCCAAGGTTGCACAGTAAGTCCCCCCTTGCATATTCTGTATCCCTCCTGCTTTGCAGACTCCCTCCGCGTGAATGGCATGTGTCTACCTGGGCTTGGGCGAACTTGTCTATGCTTAAACAATGCCTCACTTCAATGTTCGTCACTGACGACTAGCCAGTATTCCAGGCAATCACAAAAGCGGTGTTTCGTTCAGCCTCGGTCGGAATTACTTTTGCCCCGATTCGACAGCCGCATTCCGGGCCCGAAATCTACATGTCACTGGAAGGTTAGGCTTTAACTCTGTCGTCTGCGTCAAACTGGAAACTGACTTATCGTTGTGATTCTGGTTGGAACATCCCTACAGTCCCGCAAAACAATCCCTCGGAGCTATTCGCCGGCTCCCTCAGTTATTTCGTTTCAGTAGTGTCAATCATCCAACTCTCGATCCGATAAGCTAGCACCGCGCTCGCGGCTCTACCTGTCGGCCAATGGGTAATTCATCAGACCCTCATGTCTGATGGACATCTATTTTAACATTCTGTTAACGTTTCCAGAATACTCGGCGGCGTCACTGATGCCATCCGAGGCGTCCGCATGCACACAGTCCCGCACAACTTCCGGGTTTACGTAGCTCCAGAGAGGAAGCCCGCTCTGTACGCGAGTATATTTTTCTCAACTTCCACCATGTCTGATCCGTTGCAGGCATCCGCTAATCACACATCTCAAGCATGGCGGCCTGCTGTGAAGATTCATACCTGTTGGCCCGATATCCTGTACACTTACAAGCTTTGTGTGCATAAGGATGTTGAACCTTGGAACTCTGAATTTCAGCCAGTCTGAGGTTACATAAGAAAGTGAATGTCAATCCGTGAGCATGACCATAAATAACTCTGAACCCTTGGACCAAGATTCAAAGACGATATCAAATAGCGCTCGAACCTTGTGCGATAGGGCAACACTGCAAGCATTTCTTGTTTTGCCAGTGATTGGTGCAAATCGATACTCTCCGTTTGTCTTGTCCGCGCTGTGATGTGGATCTTGGGAGTTCGGAGATTGATTACCTGCGTCTGATTGACATCGCTAGAAATCACGGAAATGCGAACACAGCTGGACCACAATATCATCACGTCCGAAGGGAACTATCACGCAGCCCCGTTCCCAACCCGATCAAAAACGCGCCGATGAAATCGCAAGGCCCATGTGGAAGATATGGAATGGTGTCGGGTTTATCATTTACTGCCCCTTGAAAGCGCACTTTCGATATTGAAAGTGGCTCAAGATCTTGTCTTGAGTTACATAACGAGGAACCAACGGCTTCGCGAGCACCAAGTACCGGCCTCCTTGGCGTTTCAGACCCGCATGTATCACGGTGTACTAGTGCTACGATGAGGTACATAGTCTCGTACCACTTTTCGACGACGACACGGAGTCAAAGCACCGCTGAGCGCTCGAGTGATTCGTTACTGACTCCGGTCCGGAGTGTTGTCACGAATATCCTCGTAACGACTTGAATACCACTCGTCCTCGGTTCACAGTGTGTGTGTCAGTTCGAATGTCAGACGTTCATGACAGTTGGTGATGAAAAGGACACGACCAATCCTGTGCTCTCGATTTGGGACTTGAACCAAGTTGGTAGGTGACTGTAGCCGAACTCACCTGTCAGTGGCGCCGATGATAGAGACCTTTGGACTTCCTTGGCACCAATCTAGTTGAAGTCCTCAGCCTACATACCTCCACGGAATGATTCGTACCTCGTTCGGCTCGTTGCACAGGCCATGGTCATCCCATCGGCCGATTCGGCAATCGACGCTTTGTCGAGCCGTGCTCGCGAATACTATGATAAATCGAGGTATATACGGTCGACTAGTACATAGTAGTATGCTCCTAGCCTTCCGCCTCTTTCTCCTCGCGAGTGCCTGAGACTCGGATAAATGCCTCGAGGCTTTTGAATTATTGGGTCATTGAAATCATAATCCATGGTGGTTCCGCGCCATAACTACGGGCAGTGTCCCTCTCCAACTCTATTTTGTGCCTTGAAAGTTCTCGTGGAACGTCAGCAGGGTCGACAAGACGGGTCGAGCACGAGGTGCGTGGAGTCCTTTCTTGGGTATAGCATAGTATGGTCCATCCGGGGAAACTGCCATTTGACAGGGCGATACGTTCATTTGCGGACGCGCCGCTCGATAAGCCATCATGATGCTGGCTGGGGGCCATGATTCACGGATCCACTCGTGACCACTTGTGTGCGCATGCCCATCTCACAATCGTATCAGATGACAGATACAGATTGCCGACTGAGAGAGAGGTACAAGGACCAGATCAAGATTCCAGTGCGAGGCTCGGTCGTGTCTGGTCGCATCCGCAGGGGTGGAAATTGAACTCTACTGTTGACGTTTACTCCGACAGTTTGGTGGGCGTCCTGGACGTAAAGGCTTATCAGATAGTAGCTCCTCCTGAAATTGCGGGACCGAATGTGCTATATTGTTAAAGTAGGGAGAAACAGGGTGCATCGTACTATGCAACGTGGTTCCGAATACAAAACCACAGTTTATGCAGTACTGACCTTGGGTATCCCCTGTTTTCGTTACACCGTTTTCCCGGTTCGTCATCGCCGCATCTGGAGAACCAGTGGAAGGTTTGTATGAACGTTTTATGACACCAATTAATTTATCCATGGTTTGATTGGCGTGTCATAGGCTTGTTCTAAGGGGTTTAGCCTGAGGTATCTGTGTGGTGTCAGTCCATGGGCATGGTTGCTAACGAATATCCAGCGCTCCAGGTGGCATGTGAATTGCCGCATCCCATTGACAACGGTGGGCCCACAAACAATGGTGCGAGATCCAGGAGCACAATGCACCCGAGAATATTGGCCCAAGCGGCGGCGTGTGGCAATCTCAAGGTGAGAAATTTGTTCTCAGAGTCTCCGCGCGGTTCATTTGCACGAGCGCTCGCCACAGTGTGTGTTGAAACTGCATCGTGACCGTCAGCGTTGGATGAAGTGACTCCCGGAACTCGATTGTCGTTGAACGTTGTGGTGCGTCGTGACTCCAATGTGAATGTCGCAACGAACTTCCGTAATGTCGTTGCGAACTGAGTGCGTCTCGCCCACCTAGGTATACGCTTCATATGGTTGGGCCGAAGCAAGTCTCCGACCGAGACTCGCTTATGATGCCTTGAAGCTTTGTGCCCTCTGGAGCGGTCCGGCTTACAACTTGGGTGACACATTGTCCTCCACAGTCCGCCTTTATCCTAGTTGCTTTGACGATCCACAAAATGAGCTCAACCATATAAACCTACCCTCTGCATTCACTCCCTGTCCGATAGGATCTGCGTTTGTGTATCATTTGTTCGCTTTGTTACTTCTTGCATTTGCTCACCTCCCTATCATCCTCCTCATGGTCGCCGCTCAGCTACCTCGTCATTCTCCCAAATCTCGTCAACCGCTTCGCGAGCGTTGCCAAGTCGCCCTCGCTATCATACCAATCTCGTACCGGGACTGGAATAGGGTTTATGATTGTAATTGCGAACTGGTTCTCGTATTCGAAGAGGAGGGGGAGGAGGAGAAGAAGAAGAAGAAGAAGGACGACCAAGAGCATCATACCCCTCCCCCCTCACCGACCCCCTCCCTGATAGAGGAAAGCCACCTCGTAGAGATCATGGACGGATTATACATCGCCTTGGTGGACTACGAGACTGACGTGCCTGCCCTGCGCACCTTTGACGACAAGCCATTCACCCACGTCGTGCAGGTCAGTTATTCGACGCCGTACTGGGACGACCCACTGTCGCTGTCCAATTGGAGGAGAGAAGAAGCCCCGCGAAACGCTCTGGTGCAACGCTTGGGCCTGGTCTGTCCTGCTGTTTCCCTCTGCCTCTGTGCCGAGCAAACGGCAGTTGGCCCCAAGGAGCTTCATGCAGCACGCGAGTTTCTCACCCTGGCGCTGCCACACGGGAGTACCAAGTGGTGGCCTGAAGAGCTACGCAAAGATGAACATTGCGAACAAGACGAACAGGACGCAGAAAACGAAGATGACGACCCGAATGTTCAAGTTGTATACCTCGCTCCCGATCGCGGGCTAGATGACTTGCTCAACGAACAAAGCGACCGCGTCGAACAAGACGATGATGTGAACGTGCTCATCGTCGCACCCACCAGTCGGGCGGTAGACGTGCTGTCCGTCCTCTTTTGCTATCTCGCGTTTCTGGAGAATACCACACCCGACGATCTAATGGATACGGGTTATTTTGATCAAATCTGGAATCAAGCCACTCTCGGACGCTGGTCCATGTTTTATGTGGAACTGATTGCGAGGTGCGAGTAGCTAGATTGATCGAGAACAGAAGAGTGAGCCATACCATCTGGATTGCATTTGTATTCCTACCAGCCACCTACCTTTGCATTTCACTTTGACCACAATAGCCGCGCTGCGTTGAGTGACCGTGCAGTTGCAGGCGGGTAATGTTTGGTAGTTTCACTGCTGTCCTTGGAGTTCATTGCAGCATCACTCACTGGGCCCTCCAGTTTGTCGGCACACCGTCGTTGAAAATCTGCATAGAACGGTCAGACAAGCAGCCCAATCCATGACAAACCATCCGAGTCGCTGTCGACCTCGGAATGGAGTAATACTCTCTCTTTTAATGTGCGACGCTGAAACTCACCAGCAAGCCAGTCGGTGATTGACTTGTTGGCTCTTAAATCCTCGCCTGTAGTATTCGCGATCGCAGCAAGAGATCCTATAGCATCATATATGCGTCCTTGAACATAAAGGGATTCACATCGATGTATCTGCTCGTGTGCACGAATGATCCGCATGAGGCTATCAGCTTTGTGGTGAGAATCGGTAAGTTGGACGTTGAGTTCCTGGACAGTGTGTTCGAGATGCGTGATTTTTCTGTCTAACGGACGTGGATGTCAACGAAGTGCAAGTCAAGGTAGCAATAAACGCACTTGAACTTTCTTGATCTGCGCGAAGATCTGCACGAAGGGAACCGATGGTTTTGTTGAGGCTATCCTTTTCTTGATTGGCTGCGCACTGGATTGTGGCAAGCTGGTTACGGAGTTCTTGGACGGTTTGCTCTTTTTTTTTCGTTCGATGGATGCGGATAACAGAAGAATTAGGGAAGCGCAAGGAATGGTGTCAACAAACGCACCCGAGTTGGTTTGCACAGTATGAAGGATTGCACGTAGTGACGTGATGGTCTCGTTCAGGCTAACCTCCTTCTGGTTGACTGTACGCTGGGATCTGGCGAGGTCGTGAGGGAGTTCTTGGACGGTTCTTTCGATCTGCGCGATTTTTCTGCCTAAATGCGCGTGGATGTCAATGAAATGAGTTATGGAACAAACGAACGCACTTGAGCTCTCCTGTATACGTCAAAAAAGTAGTTTGTCATTAGGAAGCCAATTCAGCAGTGGACGTTTGATGCAAATGCACTCACGTCGCAGTATGGCGAGGGAAGGACATCACAAAGATTGCGGATGGTGATCTCATTTTCTCCGGCGGTCACAAGGTCGTAGTTTGATGAGATGGCCATGGACACGATGTCAGCTGTGTGGCGAATGAAACACTTGATGTTCTTGTGCGTCGTAGTGTCCCACAACGAGACCGAGGAGGAAGTGGAGGCTGCGATGAACGTGCCGTTGCTTGCCAGTGCGTTGCACTCTGTATTGTTGCTACTGTGAATGGCCCATTTCGAGAGAGTCGTTCCGGTGGACACGTCGAGACAGTGGATGTTGTCGCGAGATAAGACAAAGAGCTGCTTGCTATCGCTGGCCCAGGCGAGGGACTGGTTCCGGAGCGAGTTGACTTGGATTGGGAACTCGACGAAGAGACCGGCGTTCTGACTGTCGTAGATCCGAACGGCAGCGGCCCACGGGCCCGTGGCGATGAGGCGTCCGTCTGGTGAAAACTTGACCGCGACCACCCAGTAGCCGTGTTTGCCGAGGTCAAGCAGCCGCTGGCCAGTCGAGAGTGACCAGACGCAGGAAGTCATGTCCCCCGATCCGGTTGCGATTCTCGTCCCATCCGGCGAGACGTCGACTGCACACACCCAATTGTTGTGTGCTTTCCACTCGGTCACCTTTGAGTGGCTCTCCGCATTCCACACCGTCACCAAGCCACTCCTCATCCCACTCACCACCCACTTTCCATCTCGTGACACTGCGATGTTGAGAACAACACTCCCCACATGCATTGGTGTCCCCACTTCCTGGCCATCTTCTA
>JBBPNE010000152.1:0-43629 GCA_038090735.1 Xerocomellus amylosporus | reverse complement strand
TGTAGCCAAGGGTTTGTACTTTGTTTGTGTCCACCAAAGCTAAGCGCAGTTCCCACGGGTGATTGCAGCGCGCTTCGCGCGCTGTGTCAGGGTTAGGCATTGCAACGGTTTTGGAGGTCACTGTATTTGTCTAAGTAAGCCGATCTGATGCGTAGGAAAATGTGATCGTCTACCCATTTGTCTATGGGCCCGATCCCCCGTGATCTGAAGATCTCAACTCCCGCATCGGCCACATGGCCGTAAACGCCAGCACTGGGGGCTGCGCCGAAGGCAGCACATGTGTCTACGTACAATTCATCATGGGCGGCACGGACCACGGCGGCTGGCCACTGAGAAGGGTGGAGGGGGATGGTTCGGTAAGCTTCGGCAACGTCTCGCGTCGCTGCTTCCGAGCCAGGGGGAAGCCGGGAAATTAAGAGGTAAACGATGGAAAAGGTTCCCCACGAGGCAGGGAAATTAGTCGCATTAATGTACGAATTGATGGAAGGGTTCGGATATCGCACGGAAGGTGATGTCGGGAACGAGAAGTTTTGAACAATCCTGAATTTACCAGGGCGGCCGGGTTTGGGAATGATAGAAATGGGAGAGGATTGGAAAGGGCCGCTGAGGGTGAGAAGTTGTGCATGGGAGAAGGGTCCTATGTACCTCCCTTTGGCGAGCTCGTGGTCTATCATTTTTTGGAATTCGTTTTTGTACGTCGCACTGGATTCTTTGTTGGGGGGAGACTGAATATTAGAAAGGATGGGGAAATCTACAAGAAAACCGTTGCGCATTCCGGAGGGAACTTGGACGAAGCGTAGGAAAAGACCAGCTTTGCGCAAGGCATGCTCCCATGCATCAGCTTTGTACGGTGTCACCATTGAGGGGTTTCTCCGCTCGAGGGCACCGTTGAGCTCCGTGGGACTTGGATCCGCATCCTGAACACGTGTGAAGGGGTTGGTGCGTGTCTGAACAGCCTCCCGCTCTCTGCCATTTGGAACAGAGGAGTTTGCCCGCTTTGGAATGGATCGCGGGACCGATGCGCTCGGAGAAGACATCGTGTTTGTTGTCCCACGTGCGGGTTGCTGCGCATCTGATGACGTCGTGCTTGTGCCTGCCGAGGCATATGGCACAGATGGAAAGAATGAAGGAGACGAGGTCGTTGAGTTGTTGCGGGTTTTGGGCTCGAAAGGAACGCATCTTCTTCGATGTATACGAAGGAGCGTCGCAAGGGGGGGACATGGGGCGCTTCTGGGCACTGACGGAGCGTGTGTGTGACGATCCAGAAGGCGCGTCATTCACTCTGGATAGTCTCTCCATGGCCGATTCTAGGTGCGCCATGCGTGCGTTAGCAGTGTTGTGACAGGTATGGGCAACGGGTGCACAAAAGGAACGTTTATGGTTAAACACGAGCCCGAAGAGGGGACGGGCGTGATGCCGCGACGTTGTGATAACGTTGTGAGATCGTAAGCGTGTGGAAGATACCAGTGGACGCGTTTACGAAAATTGTTTGTGGAAAAAACAAACTCGCTGGACGTGATGCCAGCGAATGCAATGTTGTGTTAACATTGTGGAAGGTGGGAGGTGTGCGAGCGTGGATACGCTCGTTGGGTGGAGAGAGACAGGACTTACGGATGAGTCTGTGCTGTTCACGGTTGTGTGAGGCGGTGAGGACGTCTTCGTTGATGATGGCGAGATTGAAAGCTTGTGGCCCGCCTATGGTGACGTGCCAGAAACGTCTCTGGTTCCCTTGGTAGAGCAGTAAAGCGCGCTGTTGGGAGTCGATGCGCGAATAACGCCACTCGTGGTTTTCTAAGCCGGACCAGAAGCGGACGTGCATATCTACGTGTTCCTGCTGCCAGCCGCTGTTGGCCATGGCGTCTATCATGCGAATCGTGGCTTGGCCGAACTGTTCGAAGGTCAAGTTCTCATCTTGTGTAACGCTGGATTTATTGCGAACGATGACGGAGGGGACGAAAGTGTGTGTCCCGTCTTGGCCTGGTACTATAGATAGTGCATGGTCGTCTGCTGCGTAGGAGAAAGATTTCTCAGCGTCGTCGAGACCTGAGTTGGTGAAATACCACAGTTCGCAAAACTGGTGGGCCTTGAGTTTGCGGATTGCAAGGAGGGAAGGAAGGAGAAGGGGCCGAGACGCGACTGCCCTCTCCGGTATAGGGGCATACTTCGTCTTGTTCTTCTTTCGCTCTTCTCGAAGAATTTGTGCTTCGTCTTCTTCTTGCTGCGCTTTGAGCTGGTCGGCTCGTTCTTGCGCTGCAACTCGAGCTTCGTTAGCGTCGTGTTGTATTTGCTGCCACTGCACTTTGTCCCTGTTGTTCAGAACGGTCCAGCGGTTCCGTAGAGCGCTTGCTGCTTGCACGGGTGTGAGGCCCGCGTCGACAAACGGTTCTCGTTCCTCTTCGAAATCGTCGGTGGTGTAATCTGGAGGGATTGCCGCATTGGGGTCTTCCATTGTGAAAAGGAGTGAAGCGAGTGAAAGAGTGCGAAAACGACAGGATGTAGGAGCAGGAATGCTCCTAAACTACTCACGGAAAAACAGCGACGAGGTGGCGACGAGAGGAAAGCTGCGCCACCTCGCTGACTCACGCACGGACTAAATTCTTGGAAAGTCACGCGTGACTGGCCCAGAACGACAACTGTGTCATTTCTTGAATTGTAGTTGGATTTTGCCCATACTGAGTATGCAGCGAGAGCTTGTCAACTTTGTGTCGATAGTTGGTTCTCTGTGCTGTGGAAAGCTCCTCTTGAGTAGCGACCGTATCCGCCAACGTCTATCCAGTCATTACCGGTGCATATTACTATCGTGCAGATTCGTGCTTGAAAAAGATGACACTAAAAGTGAATTAAAGTCTGTATTCTACATCCACCCATCCATCTGATTACTCCCTCCCTACACAGACTCCTTGGACCCACCACCACCGCCCACACCCTCGCTCGCCATCGCCATCGCCATCGCCCCCAGATCTTTCCCATCCAACGCCTCCTGAATCATAGAAATCGTACTCTCCAAACTCCGTCTCCGCGTCGACGGACTCGTCCTCGTCGTCCCCAATTTCGCCTGTCGTCCATGTCGTCCCCGGAACGGCACCTTGCTCGGCGAGGCGGGCGTCGAAGGCCCGCCTACGCTCGACTGGCTCTGCGAAGACGCGAGCGAGGCAGACGACAAGGCCGCTTTGATGCTCGCTTCGATCGACCCAGAGGTCGACAGGGAGAGGTCGCCCGCCGAGGGTGCCTCGGGGAGGGACCGCAAGCGTAGGGCGAGGAACGCCCTCGCTTCTTCGGCGTCAAACAGTTCGGGCGGCAGTCGTTCGTTTTCGATATCCGATTTGCGTCTATGCAGGGATGAGCGCTCGAGTTTTGGAAAGGACAAATAGAGACATACGCATCGTCGAGTCCTGAAAGGGCACCCCTGATACCTTCTGTACTTGGCCTCGTGCAGTGCGGTGTGAGTGATCAATTACGAGAGGTGCTTGCAGGTGCACATGGCATGCCACCTGAGCCCAGTATGTTCGGTGAATGGCGACGAGATGTCCGGCGTCACTTAGCTCATGACCCGACAAATTCAATCGGGCGACTTCGTCCCTCGGTTGCGGACCTTGCGGTCGCGCTCTCCGATTCTTTCCACGATCGGGTGGTTGCCAACGAGGGAGAGGAATTCGATGACGATATTTACGCTCGCGAGGGATATGGTACTCTTTGACATGCACTAGATATTATATTATATGTCTACACTGAGTTCGTTCTAACATGGGTTGCTTGATATATGCCCCCGAGATGGTCCGTCAGGCGCGAAATATGGCCATATCCGGACGCCTGGCTGACGACCTAGTTTATATGGTCATGTTGCACTTCTGCACTTTTTGCGATGCCACCGGTTTCTGCGCCCAGGTGGAAATGTCCTGCTCCACGCTGCAGGCAGTCGATCGTGTGCATTTGGCATACTCACCTGGTTTGCGGGCAGGTTGTTACACCGCTGTTGCCCCCGCGATGCACGTATACTTCGGCCCAGTTCTCCTGTGCTAACCACGCGGTTCATCCTGCAGACGATAGTTTTCCCTCGCAACCATCATTCCGCCTCCACGGACGCGAGATACCGCATATATCAGAGCCTCCGTGCGCGGCATTTACAGGCAAGGTGCTGATCCCGCTTGCCCAACTTCAGTGATGTGGACCCCAATCTATTCGCCCCACCGCTTTCTCCATTGCTTGTCATACAGCCTCTGTTCCCCACACATTCGTTGACCCTTGGACTTTCCGTTCTTGTCCTCATTTGTGACCAATCCGGTCTGACATAGAAACCCTCACAACGACGGGTAAATCAAGGCGTTCGGGTTGGCCTTGATGTCAGTTGGGAGGCTGTCGCTTCGGAGTTGAGCGTCACCCGCCAGTGGCTTGCATGGGCTGCTGCAGTCTCTTTCTCGACGCGCATGGGCTGCTGCAATCTCTTTCTCGACGCGCATGCCGCAGGAAGGTCTCGCCTTGTCTGAAAATATAGCGCTCATTCTTAACCACCCACAATTTCCAGGCCACAACGTCGACAATAGGCAACAGTTTCGCCCTCAGTGCCAACGACGGATGCGCACGATGCCACGTCGACGCGAAAGGACAATCCCATCCCCATCCCCTCCTTCTCGTGTCCTCAAATAGCTCAAACCCCCGTCCGAGACGCGCGTTCAACATGCTTTGCTGCACTTGTTTGGCGTTTGCGGGGAGCAAAGCGTCGATATGGTCCCTTGAGCATTTCACTCTTCCTCCCGCGCACCTGTTCTCTTGGGAATGGGACGTTGACACATCCTCGCCATCCTCGTCAACTCGCTCTTATTCTTGCTCGCCATAGGACGATTCCTCAAGCATGCCTTTGACATGCGACGGATGTTGCACAGATGCAAGGTCACCGACTTGATGGGCGTGCTCGTCAAAGACAGCATCGTCTATTTCTTCATGTACATTTTGATTTTCCGATCGGTGTGTTGGGCGCGGGCTGACGGTGTCCGTTTAGGACCTTGCTTGCGACCATCTTTCTGATGATCGGCGTCCGGGGCAGAATCCGGGGAACGTACGTCGTGGTCCTGTTCTATTCTATCCTGCCTGATCTGTTTTCGCTGACGTTCGTCGCCGTGGAGTAGTCGATGTACTTTGCCATCATCTCCGCATACACCCAAAACGAACTGTCCCTGATCATTCCGCGCTCGGTGATCACTTTCCGGGAAAGCTACAAAGATGACGGTAAGCCTAGCCAACACGGTAGGAGTGTGCGCCAGACGATCCGGAGTGATAAAATGGTGTTCGAGAGACGTGCAGTGACGGATGATGTCGAGCTGCAGACCGTCGATCGGGCGCCATCACCGCACGTGGAGGAGTCAGCTTGAAGGGGGACGAGGGACCCCATGTATGGTCGTATTCTGCCCCTTGGGTGATGCAAGTGATTCCTGTCCATGAGCGTGGTGAGTTGTATTTATCTCTTCGCATTGTACTAGTACAACCAAAAAGTAACTTTTCCGATTTTACCCGGTCGACATCGATGCATGTACATAGCTTTTGCGGTGGGCTGTGGCCGTGGCTGCCGTTTGACTTGGAGCCATGAGCGGGCGTGCCCCGTTTTATCCCGCTGCCTGTGTCCGCTCCAATTGCTTGTCCACAACAACAGGTTCCATGGGTGGAATGGGCCAAATTAGACAGCCTGTTCTCGCGCATCTGCGTCAACGGCTGGACGAGCGTCAGCAGCGCGGCCATCTTCCCCGGCTCCTCCGCCCCTTCAGCGGGCGTCCCCACGCAACTATGGTTGCCACTCCGGCTCCCCGAGAGCGTTCGTTTCAAACTCCCGCTCGACGACGACGAGGACCCGCATGCGGCTGGGGGCCTTGAAACGCACCAGGCCCTGTATCGCTCCCATCCCCGTCTTCCCGATAGCCTTCCCACGCGGAATAGAGCGAGATCATCTCTTGGGCAATCGTGGAGACGAGCGACATGGACACGGTCAGGCCTGCGAAGAAGCCGATGGTGTCCTGTGGTTTCTTGGATTCTATGGACGAGGTGGATGCTTGGCGGGAGGACCGCCAGGGCGGGCTGGTGTGTGCATCGTTGGGGAGCTTCGGGGATGATTTCTGTAGAACATGGGTGAGATAGAGGGCCGTGATGGCGAGGAGGTGTGGGCACTGTTTGGGGATACCCACACAAAAAAGGAATCCCCCACCATGCGAGTTGGGGTGCGTCATCGCTCAGCTCTAACTGGCCCTCCAGTGAGGCAAGAGAACAGAGAACACGACGTTTGCGCCAATGCTCACTGACTTCAATATGCCCAAGACTTAAGTACTACATTGCGGTATGTAGTCGCTGATTCAAGTACATCTCACGTATCCAACTTTGGAGAGCCTGCACTTCGAGTGGGGAAGGGAGTATGAAATAGTGGTCGTGCTTCGCAACATCAAGTCCTGCGTTTGGGTCCTGGTCGAGCTCTTGCTTTGTGATCACTGGAGACGTTTTCGTAACCTGCACACGTGTGTCCTTTGACGTTTGTGTACGATGTGACGTTGACAAGCAACAATGATGCATGATGCTTGTGTGCTGTTTTGAACGTTGTTCCAAACTTACAAGCAACCTAAACTACGGAAGGTGAATAATTTTGGCGGGAATGAGATGGTAACAAAGTTCGATCGAGATAAGTGTCCTTGGTTTTAAGTCTAGCAAGGCAGAGTCCGCGTTCTGTGACGAGGTACGTTTAAGTTGGTTCAATGTGAAAGAAAAGGAACAGGCGAACGGACCTAAGCTCCCCGGGGGCTCCTTATCACATTCTATCTCAACAGCATCCCCCGATAGACAGAACAGCATCCATTCTAGTACGATTCCAATATGTTCTGGACTAATCTCCATTCCTCGTCCCGATCTTTGCATTCGATTTGCACTAGGCAAGGCATGATCGATTTAAAGCAGGAGGCTATAGCGTTGATAGTTGCATCCCGGATTGGCGAATAGCCAACGCAGAGCTTGGTGATCCATCTGTTCGATACATTCCATCCCTGACACTCCACATCTTCTGGGAGCGCCACCTTCAAGCCGTCTTGCATGGTCGAACCACCCGGGGGTGGAATCGAACCATCGAATACGATGTGCAACGTCTCGAGGTCTTTACAATGTCTCAACACCGCGATCACCGCCCCAACACTCGCCACTGGCCGTGGCCGCGCGATGGATGGGTTTGCAGTGCCGAGCTTTAGACTCCGCAGGTGCGTCAGCGACCCTGCCATGCGTGCATAGTCTGCATCGGACATTTGTGCCGTGCAAAGGAGGTCCAGGTCCAGCTCGCGCAACGCCGTAAACTCGACGAGCGGGGATAGGAGCGGCTCTCGAAGCCTGAGGGTACGCCACATGGGTATGCCCACGATACTCGACCTCAGCCGAACCGTGAGCGATAGCAAACGAGACGTGTCGAGGCGACGGGGCAGAAGATGGAACGTTTCCTCAATGTCCGTCTCTTTTCCTTCGTTCATACCGATCAGCAGGTGAAACCTGGTGGGGCTTGCGTATACGGTCTCGAGAAAACGCGTGCACAACGAGGGGCTATCGGCACAAAGCGTGAATTCGCGGACCGCATCCGGGATCCTACCGACGTAGGAGGGTGAGGAGCAGTGGTAATCGATATAAAGGGTTCCAATAGTTCGCCAGGAGAATAGCTGGTCCATCACGGGTTGTGCAATGGCGCATGTTCGCAGGTTTCGCAATCCTGGCCACTGAGTCACCATCCGGCCTACTTCTCGAGAAGGTTCGTATTCCCACGAAAAGCCGACGGTGGCGGTGAAAGAAGTGACATTCGGACAGAGCCTGGGTAGATCCGCCAGCACGGCCAGTTCAGTTGAGGAGTAGGCCGCCCATCGCATGAGGGAGAGCTTAACTGTGGTCACCGCGGGACCTGCAAGATATCTCAACAGTGAGATGTCGGGATCCTCGAGGGCCGAGTATGAAAGCTCGCCCCACTCCAGCTCGGTGGCATTGGGAAGGAGAGGAAAATAGGCTTGGGGGCAGTGTTGAAGGGAAGAGATAAATTCTTGTTTGACATATACAGGTACTCGCGTCTCACGTCCATGAAAAGTCTTGACACGTTTCGCATACGTGCGGAAAGTCGACCACTGCGTGTCGTCCGCAAAGGACGTAACCTACAAATTTAGTTGATCAGCACAATTTGATGAGACCGTGAAGGATGACGAACAATCGGGAGAAGTTTGATTAGGGGATCAAAGCTGTAAAGATCATGCCAAAGAACATCCAATGCAGGTGAACTGAACAAATGACATGTTCTGGCCAAAGAAGCGAGCGTCTGCTTGCTCACTTGAGGTCCCTGGTGAAGCTGGACATCGCAGTGTGTAACGGACTCGAAGATGAGATTGAGAACTTCAGAGATATATAGACAATGATGCATGGGTGCTGGTTGTATGTTCCGAAGCCACAGCGGCAATTTGAACCCTCGTTAACCGCGTGCCCGCCTTAGCCGACACCCGTCGGATGACCTCGGCTCTCCGCAATGCTGATTCCTGGTCGCCCATCTGGCGGAGAATAGAGAGGGGCACCCGCAATACCCGTTGCTGCAGTGCTCAAGTACCGATGGAGGCAAGATGGAGGTCCGACTGTAAATCCAAAACCGGAGCCGCGGTGCTGATCAGCGCATCCGGAATCTGCCGTAACCAATCACGAACGAGAAATTCATCATCAGAATGACCAGTGAGCTGAGCTACCAAATGCTATGTTAATCAGTCATAATGTACTCTTGGCCTACAAGCTACAGCACGAAAATGACTGCCGCTGAGTCTGCGGCTCGGTGCCTTCAAGGGCTGCCTCGACGACGACCTGGGGAGACTGGAGCGGAATCAAATAATTTAAAGGTACCTCAAACGGTCTAGACTGCGGTCACACGTGGTATGTATGGTTTCAAATCTTCCGCTCTCGGCCACTTTGACGTTGTCTGGAATTGTCAATAGCTGGTGTGAAAATAACCCAGGGACGTTTTGCTAGACTAGCTCCGTGGGTACCAACCACAAAGAAGGGATAAAGAGACCCACGTCAAGCCTGAGGATGGCTTCCACGGCAGCGACCTCGCTGAAGGATTTGAGGGTCGCATCCGAGCGGTGCATGTAATCTCTCTCTTGCCCCAACTATCCGCCAAACCTGGACGCGGTGTACTTTCCTACCTTGCTGCTGAGGTGGCTGTTACTCTACGGGAGGTGAACGATGTTGATGTTCGCGGGAATGAGACAGCAACAGAGTTTGATTGAGATAACCGTGTACTTGGTTTCAAGTTCATCAAGGTAAGTGAGTAGAGTCGGCGTGCTATGACGAGGTAAGTTCAATGTGAAGGAAAGGTATAGGCAAACAGACCTAAGCTCCCCGGGTGCTCCCTACCACGTACAACACCCCAGCGAGTAGAACAGCGTCCGTTTTAGTACGATTTCGATTTCAATATGTTTTCGACTAATCTCCATTCCTCGTCCCGATCTTTGCATTCGATTTGCACTAAGCAGGGCATGACCGATTTAAAGCAGGAGGCTATGGCGTTGATAGTCGCATCCCGGATTGGCGAATAACCAACGCAGAGCTTGGTGATCCATCTGTTCGATACATTCCATCCCTGACGCGCCACATCTTCCGAAAGCACCACCTTGCCGTCTTGCATGGTCGAACCACCCGGGGGTGGAATCGACCCATCGAACACGATGTGCAACGTCTCGAGGTCTTTACAATATCTCAACACCGCGATCACCGCCCCAACACTCGCCACTGGCCGTGGCCGCGCGATGGATGGGTTTGCAGTGCCGAGCTTTAGACTCCGCAGGTGCGTCAACGACCCTGCCATGCGTGCATAGTCTGCATCGGACATTTGTGCCGTGCAAAGGAGGTCCAGGTCCAGCTCGCGCAACGCCGTAAACTCGACGAGCGGGGATAGGAGTGGCGCTCGAAGTCTCAGGGTATGATACATGGGTATGCCCACGATACTCGACGTCGGCTGAATCGTGAGCGATAGCAAACGGGATGTGTCGAGGCGGCGGGGCAGAAGATGGAACGTTTCCTCGATGTCTGCCTCTTGTCCTTCGTCCATGCCGATCAGCAGGAAAAACCTAGTAGGGCTCGCGTACGCGGTCTCGAAAAAACTCGCGCACGACGAGGGGCTATCCGCACCAAGCGTGAACTCGCGAACCGTCTCCGGGATCCTGCTGATGTAGGAGGGCGAGGAGCTGTGGTAATCGATATGAATGGTTTCAAGAGTTGATCGGGAGAACAGCTGGTCTATCCCGGGTTGTGCAAAGACGCATGTTCGCAGGTTTCGCAATCTTGGCCACTGAGTCACCATTCTACCTACTGCTTCTCGAGAAGGTTCGTATTCGCACGAAAAGCCTACGGTGGCGGTGAAAGAGGTGACGTTCGGACAAAGCCTGGGTAGATCCGCCAGCACGGCCAGTTCAGCTGAAGAGTAAGCCAGCCAGCGCATGAGGGAGAGCGTAAATGTGGTCACTGCGGGGCCTGCAAAACATCTCAGCAGTGAGATGCTGGAATCCTCGAGGGTTGAGTATGAAAGCTCGCCCCACTCCAGCTCGGTGATATTCGGAAGGAGAGGAAAATATGCTTCAGGACAGTGTTGGAGGTGAGAGATAAATTCCTGTGTGACCTGCATAGGAATGAGTCGCGCCTCACGTCCATGAAAAGTCTTGACACATTTCGCATACTTGTAGAAAGTCGACCACTGTGACTCGTCCACAAAGGACGTAGCCTACAAATTTAGTTAATCAGCACAATGTGGTGAGATACCGTGAAGCACGACGAACAATCGGGAGAACTTCGATTAGGGGACAAAAGCTGTAAAGATCGTGCCAAAGAACATCCAATGCAGGTGAACTGAACAAATGACATGTTCTGGCCAAAGAAGCGAGCGTTTTCTTGCCCACTTGAGGTGCCTGGTGAAGCTGGACATCACATTGTCTAACGAACTTGAAAATGAGGCAGAGGACTTCGGAGATGCATAGACAATGATGCA
The DNA here is from genome assembly GCA_038090735.1 of Xerocomellus amylosporus. Classification (NCBI taxonomy): domain Eukaryota; kingdom Fungi; phylum Basidiomycota; class Agaricomycetes; order Boletales; family Boletaceae; genus Xerocomellus; species Xerocomellus amylosporus. The sequence continues at coordinate 32,615 of JBBPNE010000152.1, read as the reverse complement.
TAGGTGCGCTGGTTGCATGTTCCGAGGCCATAGTGGCAATTTGAACCTTCGTGTCCGACGCCTTAGTCGACACCCGCCTTGGTGGCATCCGGCGAAAAAAAAAAGGGAGGGTCACTTGTCATACCGAATTCCGCCGTACTGAAGTACCGCCGATGGGAGGTCCGACTGAACATCCTGCTACATCGGCGCACCCGGAATCTCCCGTAACCAATTATAATCGAGCTCATCCCACCCCAGGAACTGAGCTGAGCTACTAAATGGCATGTCATTCAGTCACGATGTACTCTTGGCATCTGGATCTCCTACCTACAAGGGTTGTCCCGATGACGACCTGGGGCGGAATCAAACAAAAGGCACGTACCCCAAACGATCTCTGCGGTCACGCGGTGGTGTGGCTCCAAAACTTCCTCTCTCAAGTTGGACGGGTTGGCGGCGAGTTACGGACACTTTAACGTTGTTTGGATTTGTCAATAGCCGGTGTGAACATGACCAAGGGACGTTCTGCTAGACTAGCATCGTGGGCACCAACTTGAACAGCAAAGAAGGATAAAGAGACCCACGTCAAGGATGGCTTCCACGAGCGACCTCGCTCAATGATATAAAGGTTGCGTCCTCCGTTGTGCAGTCCGGATGTCTTTGGATTTCTGATAATGTCGCCAAAAGTCTTTCTATGATGTATGCGACGAGCTCGGGGTCGGTTCAAGAGGGAATAGACGAGGGCGACCCGGACTGATCGAGTGAATTTGAAAAGGGGTAACAGAGCAGAGGCGACGCTCGTTGCATTCGGTCGTTGCAAAGAGGGTGCTCTAGACCTGTTGTCACTTTTCATCGGTGCGCCTTTGCCACTCTAGGTCCGAGTGTAGTCTGATCACAGACCAGTCCGAGCACGATGGCAAACCAGTGTCGGCACTGACATGACATCTTTTCCATGTCTAGTAACTGTGTCCCTCTGGAGTGCGCCTGTGAGTCTTCCCTTCATTACCACCCAAAGCGACTAGGTTGCTGCCTTAATACAGGCATTCGCGCAGATAAACTCGATCATCGCGGCGACGGCAGTTTCTTAGGTGCCTTGCGAATGTGAAGGTTGATGGGGCAAGAGAAGAGACAGCAAAGATTATAATTCCCTATGGTCGTACGACGAAATCGAGCTGTGGGTAGTGTTGATGTGTTCCAGGCATCCACAACCGTCTGTACGATCGGAGAAAAAGCATGGTTCAGTTTCGACTGAAATATATGCAAAACCCAAGAATTCACCAACAAGGGGGGAAAAGGCTGACAAGGCAGGCTACGTGAAGAGGTTGCGATCAGTCCCAGTCTTTATTGGACCTGCTCTTTTTCATGGTATTCCGTTTGTCCTTTTGCAGCCGTCTACGCGCATCATCCGCCCTCTGGAGGCTAGCCACACGTTTCCGTTGTTCCTGAGTGGGAGATTTGGTGATCAGTTTCGCTGCTGAGTCCGCTACCAAGGCATGTAGCTGAAAGGATAAACGTTCAAACAAACGAAACGAGTGGTGGATCCAAACTGACACATGCCTTTGCGAGCACGTCGTCCACGTTGGACGCTTGAGAGCGGGAGGCACTGGACGTCATCAAGAGAGAATGCGTCGATTTCACGTAGTACGGCTGAAAAAAAGGGGGGGAGGTTATCGGGAACGTCGGCGTAGCAATACAATGAAGAAAGCGCACGCTCCGCATCAGGCTCTCTCGAGCCCACAATGGTATCCATGGCGCATCAACGCGACACCGAGCAGTGACTTTGGTGGACAGTTTGTTGACGTTCTGTTCAGAACGTCAGCTGCAAGGCTTCCCCGGTTCAAAGACCTTTCGTGGTTCGATCGGATACTCAACTTGGCCACCAGGACCAGAGCTACGAGAGAAAGACAGATCGACCAAGCATTTTGGGACAGTCGCCGCGGTTCGGAAGCTAGTCAACCAAGCGCGTGCTTCCCTTTCGTGCCCGGGAGCCAGGGAGAAAATTGCAGGAGGCTGCGGAAGGTTGGGAGGACTGTGAACAAATCTGACGCTGGTCGTTAAGCCATGGGGAAAATACACGGAGAGTCGTGGACGTAGACAGGATGCCATTGCTTGCGTAAAGCCGAAATATGTTGGTGCTTGACAATGAGCAAGCTTCAGAGGCAGCATTCTTCAATATTCGCGGGTGTATGATCCACAGGTGAAAAACAAAGCAAAAAAAAATAGCATCAGCTTGTTTCGATCAAGCGACCTCAGGGTTATGAGCCCTGCGCGCTTCCTCTGCGCCATGATGCTGTTGCTGATTCGAGTCCAACGAATCCTTTTGACCAGCATTTTTAGATGGGCCATTCCGAAATACTAGAACAAAGATTTGAAAGTTGAGACCAAATGCCGTCATCCTTCTTCGATCAATTTTCCCCACATCTTGCACAGTGGTCGTACCATACTTTCAGCGGCCCATACCCCCAATCCCCGTCAGCTGAAGCCGGTCAGTCCCGACCCTTTTTCGTCCCGACCCTGCGCTCACTCCACACGACAAGTAGTATGGGAATCATGCATGCTCAGAAAGCCGAAGAAGACCCTCGCGTACTCCTCCCAAACAACCCTTTCGTCCCACCGAAAGGTGACATCTGTTTTATCAACAACCTTCCCCCCGAGCTCCTTTCGCGCATATTCGAGGTCGGTTCCTCGGATGACGAGAGCGAGGACGAAGACGACATGGCAGATTACTGGGATTACCTCCTCGACGCAAAGGGGGGCGATAAAAAGGATACCCACGGCAGTGACTCTGAAGATGAAGACGGAGAAGGAGATGAAGAAGAGACCGACGACGACGAAGATTCTGATGGCACCGGATCCTCTGATTTCCCTCCCCCATGGCTTTCGTTCCAGATCGTCGTTTCCCATGTCTGCCGCCACTGGCGCAATGTAGCCTTCTCGACTCCGTCTCTCTGGACAACTATTGAAGTCACTCTGGAATCACGTCCACCGTACGAGTTCGTATCGACGCGGTTGGAGCGGAGTAAAGGCCTCCCCATAGATATCCACGTCACCTGTGAACCTCACGATCACGACTGCGATGTTGAACCACCTTCAGACGCCGACCTCGAGTTCCTATTTTCTCTACTTATCCCCCACATCCACCGCTGGCGCACCGTGGAAGTCTCGGTCTCGGAGTACCACCACATGTACGTATTTCTCAACGCAGTCTCTGATCCTTCCATTCCTGCGGCTCCTCAACTCACGTCGCTCGAATTGTATCACCACGAAGAGACGGAAGAATTTGACAGCTTTGGGTATCCCAGCATGTCGAAGCATCTCACCCTTTTTGGTGGTTCAGCCCCTTTGCTTACCAGGCTGATCCTTTGGGGAGTTCATGTCGATTGGAATCAGCCATGGATCGCCTCCGCATCCAAACTTGCAGATCTCGAGCTCGCATTTCACCCAGAAGACGTCCGTCCAACTTGGGCTCAATTTGCCTCCATCCTGCACGGTGCCCCTGCCCTCGAGAAACTCAGTCTGCGCCTGTCGGGACCCTTTGGAGACCCCACGGAGTGGCTTATCGAGCCGACCCCTGGAAGTCCCGCGGATTTCAATGCTCCTGTCCAACTTCCTCAAGTAACAGACTTCATCTTTGCGTTCCATTCACAGGCACGTGCTATCGGGCTACTCCACAAGTTGTATCTCCCCACACTCAAAAATCTGGTTCTCGACTTTGACAATGGCGATTACACCGAGTTCGTCCATGAACTCGCCAAGCCCTCCACTTCCTTATCTCTACCTTCCGCCCAAGAACAGCCGCGTAGCTTGCTGAGGAAACTCGAAAGTCTCAAAATAGCTGGACTTCCCTGCCGGACTGACTGCGTCGAGACGCTCTACGGCGAGCTCCAGAACCTTACATCGCTCAACATTTCGTTGTCGTACCTTCCTGAAGAATTCCTGAGCCTTCTTGGCTCACCCGATATCGGGCGACATGAAATGTGGCTGCCTCGACTTGTGACACTGTACGTGTCTGGGACATCCAGCGATGTTTTCCGTGAGGTAGTTCAAAAAAGAAAGGACGCGGGAGTGCCTCTCAATTCGTTGTACGTGGACGAGGAGTGTGAGGTCGACGAGGAGGATGTGGAGTGGTTGAAGGCCAATTTGGCGACGTTTGAGTTTTTCGAGGGAAGTGACGACGAAGATGTGATCGATTTCGAGGATTTGAACGAGGAAATTGATGAATGGTCGGATATGGAGTAACGTGCTTTGAGCTCAAGCTGGGTTCTGGGGGGCGAGTGTTTACACGCTGGTGATTTGTGCAGAAAAGAGAATGTCTACTTTGCGACTGGCACCTATATCGCGTCACGCCAAACATAACTTCATACCCTGCCATGTTTTAGATCTTTCGGGTATTTCATTGTATTTACATGCACTCTACTTGTGCGTCCACTGCGGCCCGCGCTTCTGTAGAAAGGCATCAAACCCTTCAGCATGATCAGTAAGACCAAAGGTTGCATGATATAGTCTTGATTCGAAATGCAAGCCAGCTTTCAGTCCGAGATCTTCGGCTAGGAAGCTCTAGGTTGAGCTGCGCCGTAGTCTCACAGAAATCATACCCACCTGCGTTGACCGCTTCTTTTGCCATGGCCACGACTGGCGCAGAAAAGCTCGCAATCCTTTGTGCATATTCAATCGCTCGTGGGGCCGTTTCTTCGACATCGAATACTTTGGCTACGAGACCAGCGGCAGCGGCCTCTTGTGCAGTTATATTCTCGCCTGTCAATATCATGTGCATCGCCTGTAAACGTCTAAATCAGACGGACGCCTGTGTTGTATGTAAATGATCATGGTACCACAGATTTTCCGACGGCGCGGATGAGACGCTGCGTGCCCCCCGCACCAGGTATGGTGCCAAGTTTGATCTCGGGCTGCCCAAAGACGGCGTCCTTGCCAGCGTAGATGATATCGCACATCAGGGCGAGCTCACACCCGCCCCCTAACTGTCAACGGTCGCACGGTTTCAGTCCCAGTCGATCACTCGAGAAGGAGGTGCCGTGGTACAGCCAGACTCTGAGGCCTGAGGAACAGAGGTACGCACCGCATACCCGTTTATCGCGCCAATGATCGGTTTGTGTGTGGACGCTATCCCGTCGTTGAGATTCTTGAGATAGTCGCTATTGTACGCGCCGACAAAGTCGAGCTCTTTCTGCTCCCTGATGTCAGCGCCAGCTAGAGATCTCGTGTCAGTGATGATTCAAAGATGGGTGTCGACGGTGCACGTACCACAAAAGGCTCTGGTGTTTCCGGTGATGACGATCGCCCCGATAGTGGGATCCTTGTCGTAGCACCGAAGTGCACTGAGCAGTTCGTCGATTAGAGAGCCGGAGAGGGCGTTCAAAGCCTTTGGTCGGTTCAGGGTAATGATGCCGACGCGATCTACTTCACGCGTTAGGATAGGAGGCTCTGACATATTTTCGAAGTTCGAGTGAGAGCTCAAGTTGATGTGGTTGTGTAATCTTATCTTATCTCGGTGTTCGGATTCGTCCGACCTTCCTGCAACCCCTCGTGAAACGAACATCATCACGAATCAGTACTTCAGTGATCACCATGAAGAAGCCTCGTTTGGTGAAGCTGGACAGTACGGACTCATTCCACTGCATAACACGTGGCCCTTGGAGAACGAGACAGACCGAAAAAGCCGAAGAAGACCTTCATGCGCTCCTCCCAAACAACCCTTTTGTTCCTCCGAAAGGCGACATCTGCTTCATCAAAAACCTTCCTCCAGAACTCCTTTCGCGCATATTCGAGGTCGGTTCCGCGGATAGCGATAGTGAGGACGGAGACGAGGAAGAAACCGATGCCATCAGATCCTCTGATTTCCCTCCCCCATGGCCTTCGTTCCAGATCGTCGCTTCCCATGTCTGCCGCCGCTGGCGCAATGTAGCCTTATCGACTCCATCTCTCTGGACGATTATTAAAGTCGCTCCGGAAGCACATCCACCATACGAGTCCGTATCGACGCGGTTGGAGAGGAGTAAAGGCCTCCCTATAGACATCTACGTCAACTATGAAACTCGCTCGTCTGATGTTGAGCCACCTTCAGACACTGACTTCCAATTCCTATTTTCTCTGCTTTTCCCCCACATCCACCGCTGGCAGACCATGACAGTCTCGACCTCGAAGTATCAACCTGTGTATGCAATTCCCAACGCAGTCTTTGATTCTTCCATGCCCGCGGCTCTGCAACTCACGGCGCTTGATGTTGACCGCCCCGGGCATAATTATCCCCGCATATCGCAGCAGCCCACCCTTGTTGGTGGCTCAGCCCCTTTGCTTACCAGGCTAGTCCTTTGTGGAGTTCATGTCGATTGGAATCAGCCATGGATCGCCTCCGCGTCTAACCTTACAGATCTCGAGCTCGCTTTTCATCCGACGGACGTCCGCCCTTCTTGGGCTCAATTTGCCTCCATCCTGCGCGGTGCTTCTGCCCTCGAGAAACTCAGTCTATGCATGTCGGGGCCCTCTGGAGACCCCCATGATTGGTTCATCGAGCCGACCCCTGGAAGTCCCGCAGATCTCAATGCTCCTGTCCAACTTCCTCATGTAACAGACTTCATCTTCGCGGTCAATGATTCACAAGCGCGTGCTATCGGGCTACTCCGCAAGCTTTATCTACCCGCACTCAAAAATCTGGTTCTAGACCTCGACAATTGCGATTACACCGAGTTCGTCCATGAACTTGCCAGACCCGTGACTTCCTTATCTCTACCTTCCGCCAAAGAGCAGCCGCACAGCTTGCTGAGAAACCTCGAAACTCTCAGATTAGCTGGACTTCCCTGCCGGACTGACTGCGTCGAGACGCTCTACGGCGAGCTCCAGAACCTTACATCGCTCAACATTGCGTTGTTGTGGCTTCCTGAAGAATTCCTGAGCATTCTTGGCTCACCCGATATCGGACGACATGAAATGTGGCTGCCTCGACTTGTGACATTGTATGTGTCTAACACAGAGGCATCCACCGTTGTTCTCCGCGAAATAGTTCAACAGAGGAAGGACGCGGGAGTGCCTCTCAATTCGTTGTACGTGTTGGAGGCGTATGGGGTGCACTCGGACGAGGATGTGGAGTGGTTGAAGGAGAATTTGAAGACGTTTGAGTTGCTCGACGGAAGTGACGAAGAGGATCCCATGATCGATTTCGGGCATATGATGCCGCCGGACGTTGATGGATGGTCGGGTATGTCGGATATGTCGTCGGATATGGATTAGTGTGCTCTGGCTTCAATTTGGGGTCTGGGGGACCGTTTGCGCCCCTAGGGTTGGTGCAGAAAAGGGAATGTCTAAGTCGTGGTAACACTAACACAACTCCATATGATCGTGCCCTGCCCCATTCTGATACTCCATACTACTTATATGCACTCTACTTGTGCGTCCATGATGACCGCGCATCGAAACACTTCACCATGATCGGCACATCTTATCTTATCTTGGAGTTCGGAGTACGCTGCTGATCATGGGCCCGAAAACCCACCCCTGCAGCATCACCAGACGGCACACGACAAGGCTGTATCGACATGTTGGCTTCCTGCTGGCACGGTTATCCTCTCGGTTCGATCACTCACGAGCAATGTTCCTCCCGAAGGCAGATTCGGAGTCATTGTGTAATCTCATCTTATCTCAGAGTTCGTCCGCTGCCGAATTGCTCACCTTCGTAAAACGAACATTCATAATCAATAACCACGGATCACCATGACCAAGTTTCGTTTGCTGAAGCTAGTCAGTACCGACTCTTTCCGCATGACAATTAGTCCTTGGAGAACAGGACAGACCCAACTTGAAGAAGCCGAAGAAAACCTTCATGCACTCCTCCCAAACAACCCCTTTGTTCCTCCGAAAGGTGACGCCTGCTTCATTTACAACCTTCCCCCCGAACTCCTTTCGCGCATATTCGAGCTTGGTTCCGTGAAGGACGATAGCGAGGACGAAGACGACATGAGGGCTGATTTCTGGGATAACCTCCACTACAATCTCAGCGACGCAAATGAGGCCGATGGAAAGGATACCCACGATGGCCACATTGAAATGCAAGAAGAACTTGGGGATGAAAGTGAAGACGGAGAAGGAGATGAGGAAGAGACCGATGCCACTGGACCCTCTGCTGACCCTCCCCCAGGGCTCTCGTTCCAGATCGTCGTTTCCCATGTCTGCCGCCACTGGCGCAATGTAGCCTTATCGATTCCGTCTCTTTGGACGAGTATTAAAGTTACTCTGGATGTACGTCCACCGTACGAGCCCGTATCGATGCGGTTGGAGCGGAGTAAAGGACTCCCTATAGATATCTATGTCGACTGTGTTGAGCCACCTTCAGACGCCGGCATCGAATTCCTATTTTCTCTGCTTGTCCCCAACATCCACCGCTGGCGCACCGTGGAAGTCTCAGTCTCAGATTATCACCACATGTATGTATTTCTCAGTGCAGTCTCTGATACTTCCATTCCCGTGGCTCCTCAACTCACGGCGCTTGAATTTGACAGCTTTGGGTATAATGATTCCCGCAGTTCGCAGCGTCTCGCCCTTTTTGGTGGCTCGGCCCCTTTGCTTACCAGGCTAGCCCTTTGTGGAGTTCATGTCGATTGGAATCAGCCATGGATCGCCTCCGCGTCCAATCTTACAGATCTCGAGCTTGCATTTCACCCAGAAGTGGTCCGTCCATCTTGGGCTCAATTTGCCTCCATCCTGCGCGGTGCTTCTGCTCTCGAAAAACTCAGTCTACGCAGGTCGGGACCCTCTGGAAACCCCCAGGAATGGTTCATCAAGCCGGCCCCTGGAAGTCCCGCAGATCTCATTGCTCCTGTCCAATTTCCTCACCTAACAGATCTCACCCTCGCGTTCCATTCACCGGCGCGTGCTATCGGGCTACTCCACAAGTTCCATCTCCCCACACTCAAACATCTGGCTCTCGAGTTTGACAATAACGATTACACCGAGTTCGTCCGTGAACTCGCCAAGCCCGCTACTTCCTTGTCTCTACCTTCTGCCCGAGACCACCCGCGCAGTTTGCTGAGAAACCTTGAAACTCTCCAAATACTTGGACTTCCTTGCCATGCTAGATGCGTCGAGACGCTCTACGGCGAGCTCCAGAACCTTACATCGCTCAATCTTTCGTCGAACTTTTTTCCTGAAGAATTCCTGAGCCTTCTTGGCTTGGCGCCCTGTATCGGACGACATGAAATGTGGCTGCCTCGACTTGTGACACTGCACGTGCTTGACATATCCACCGTTGTTCTCCGTGAGATAGTTCAAACGAGAAAAGACGCGGGAGTGCCTCTCAATTCGTTGTACGTGACGGATACGTTTGGGATGCACTCAGACCAGGAGGATGTGGAGTGGTTGAAAGAGAATTTGAAGATATTTGAGTTATTCGACGAAAGTTAGGATCGTATCGAGCAGATGATGGATACCGATTTCGACCATATGATGGATTTCGACCATATGTTCACGCAGGAAGAAATGGATGGATGGTATGCGGACTAATAGGTTTTGGCTTGAATTTGGACCAACGTTTACGCATGGCTTGTGCAGAAAAGAGAATTGCAACGCCTATCGCGTAACGCTAAACACGACTTTACACACCGCCCCATTCTGATATTCCGTTATACTACTTACGTGCACTCTACTTGTGCGTCCATTGTGGCCGCGCTTCTGCAGAAAGGCAAACCGGCATATCTTATCTTATCTCGGAGTTCGGAGTCCGCTGCCGAATTGCTCACAGTGGCAGTGAAACAAAAATTCACTACGTCCAAATGTTTTCGCCAAGCGTCCTTCCCGAAAATCTATCTCTGCAGCATCACCAGACGGCGCGCGACAAGGCTGTAGCGACATGTTGGCTTCCTGCGGGCACAGTTATCCTCTCAGTTCGATCACTCACAAGCATGCTCCTCCCAAAAGAAAAGGGTCGTAGATGTGACTTTTGCCATTCCCTCGCTCGTGAAGACCGAGGTCGCCTCCAAAGATGCACGGGATGCGCCTCGTACTGGTATTGCGATTCCAAATGTACGCACGATCCGAATGAGACGTTGAGTACTACCGACGACCGATCGTAAGGTCAAACGTTGCATTGGCGTACCCACAAGAAGTACTGCAAGAATCTCAACGCGTTTTGCGCGTCGCGCAAGTTCAACCAACTTGAATCTCATGAAAGGCTGGATGCACTTCTGCTCACCCACTTGCTCGCCGAGTGCTCGGCCAGAGGCACAGAGATGAACGAAAGTGAGGTGTCGATATTCATGTCCTTGCTGCCAGGTCCTGTCGCAGGGAAGGACGTGCCTCCTACCTGTCCATTGTCAACTAGTCATCGCCCTGCGCAAGCTGCCAGTGAACTGTATTCGCGTTGCGGGAACAACAACTTTTCGATCCACAGCCATCTGACTACCATCGCCCATGGAGTCTTTCCTTTGGCAAGCCGGTTGTTCAATCATTCTTGTGTTCCAAATGCTGTTGCAAAGTATAGGATTGCCCTCGCAAAGGAGGTGGTGATGGAAATTGTTACTATTCGCGACATTGCCCAAGGCGAAGAGGTACGTAGTATGTATTACTTTCGGGGACGTGAACGCTCAAGCAGGTCTACTAGATATGTATTCCCTATGTCGACCCCGCACTTGTCGAGGCACGTCAGCAGATGTTCCGGTTCACATACGGTTTCACGTGCACTTGTCCATCTTGTGCGGCTTTCAAGCTACTCGATGCATCTCAGCCTGTTCCAGACAGGGAAGAACTCGAATCTTTCGGGACTTCCCTTCGCGCACATGTGTTTCCAGATCCATGCCCTGACATGATTGGACTCCCAAGTTCGTCTGTGGACCTCGAGACCGTACCCTTTGAGATCTTACGCATCTTTCGCGAATCGTGTCTCACAAGCCTATGCGAATCGTTCAGCACCTTTTCGCACGACGGACCATTCGAATCTGCCCTCGAAGTCGGTCTGACGGTCCTCGCTTTCTACGTCGTCATCTATCCACCAAATTACCCTCAAATCGGTGTGTTTCCTTATTTTTCCCCCGGGGTCCAGTTCATGTTAATACCTTCGTTAACCAGGGATGCACTTGCTGGAAATGGCAAAGACGGCATGGAATGCCTTCATTACTATGGATGGCGCAGATCCTTTGACACAACCCGCGGGTTTGAAGCTGTTGGCGCAAGTTAGAGCGTACCTTCGACTGGGCAATCAGGTCTGGGCAGTGATTGGGCCGGAGGGGGATGAAGGAGGTCCTTTTGCAGAGATCCGGGCCCTGGAGTGTCTATTGAACGAACAAGGGCAGAAATAATCGAAATAATGTTGATCCAACCGCTACATCGCACCTTCTGTATATCCCGGACTGAATACATTCGTTGGAGAAGAGAGACAGGAGCTTCCCACCAAAAATGGCGACACGGCTGACTCAGCAGCACTGCATAACATCTTGTCCAACGTGGCCATTTACATACTCTAGCATCAGCCGTTTGTTCAGTTCACCTCGGAAGTCACTTCGTGTACAATCCGACAAACAAGCTTAGGCTCGTCGGGCAAAACATGGATGCATGGGTAATGCAGGTTCCGCCGATCACGCGCGCGTGGTTGGCGCTCTCGGTTGCAACAAGCCTGGCAGTCGTACGTCCAGTGGTGCTCCTCGACCATACATAGAGAACTGATCACGTATTTGGTGTCCTACAGCAATGTCAAGTCGTTACTCCGCTACAGCTGTACTTTTCGTTCAAGTCCGCGTTCACTAACGCACAGGTCAGTCGCGTATATCTTGTTCGCGCGGATTGCAAGCTCATGCGGATGGGTCCGGAAGCCGTGGCGTATGCTCACCACCTTCTTTTATTTCGGCCCGCTCTCGCTAGATTTTATATTCCACCTTTTCTTCTTGTAAGTGTGTATCGTTTACTTATAATGGACTGGTCAATTGACGTCTTCCTCCCTCCCTCTACTCAGCATGCGGTATAGTCGTATGTTGGAGGAATCATCGTTTGCGAATAAAAGGGCGGATTACCTTTGGCTGCTTCTGCTTTCGTCACTGATGCTTCTCGTACGTCCTGACCTATGAAATTGGGACATTGGCAGCTAACCAAGCCCTTCAGGCACTGTCACCACTGGTTAATCTCCCGTTCCTTTCGTCATCTCTGGCCTTTGTTCCTATCTATATATGGTCCAGACGACACCCATCCACACCTATCGCCCTCTTCGGCATCTTCACGATATCCGCACCGTATCTACCCTTGGCGCTCGTCGCACTTTCGTGGGTCATTAGTGGCACGTGGAAGGCTGCCGCAGGTGACTTAATCGGATGTGCTGTTGGCCATATCGGCTGGTTCTTGAGGGACGTATGGGCCAGGGAGATGATCGGGGGGTATACTCCACTCAGCGAAGCACCAGAGGTTCTGTGAGTCGTGTTTTCGATGACCTCGTCGTGCTGGCGCACTGACCGCACACTGGACCAGGAAGCGTCTGCTTGGAGATGTTTGATGACTGGCGTCGTGCATTGTATGCCTTGGTACTGCAATATGTTGATTTTTTAAATTATCGTCCCAAGACAAGATGGAACCGGTCCGAGACCTGTTCAAACTAAGCTTTTAGAATGTCGAAGTATTGTACAGGACGGAGACCTTCCGCACTACAACCTTTCCTATCAATCGCAGTTGCGGATCTCGGAGATAAATGCAACGGAAGTTCAATTAATGATTGGGTGTGTACGCAGGAACGTGGAGTAGTACGCGTGGCACTGAAGGTATCATAGCTACAGAATCGCGATTGTGAAAGTGTCGGCGAGCACGCGCAGCGGGCTCCTTACAGGTGTACTTTCTCGAACAAGCCAAATGTCTCCACATTCTCCTTGAACCATGTTAAATCCTCGAGGGCCATACCACGCGACTCCTCCAAGTACAACGATTTGAGAGGAACGCCGACGTCCTTTCGCTCCTGTACCAGATCACGGATGGGTTGAAAGTCATTGAAAATCTGGGAAATGTAAACTGTGTCGAGAAGGGGTAGCCAGACATCTCGTCCTGGCAACCTGCAAGGGAAGAGGAGGGCTTCAATAGACAAGCCCCACGCCTGATGTCACACGATGCCGAGGGATTTCAGATTCTGGAGCTCGCCATACAGCATCTTGATCCTTGCCCGACTACAGGGAAGATAGATAATTCTGAGGTGCTCGAGCTTACTAAGCAAGCTGTGCGATGTTTCGTCAGGCGAGGGAGGAGCTGGGGAAGTAGGTGGTCCGGCAAGGTGCTCGATGAGGCCATTGTAGGAGCCAGCACAGCAATTAAGAGTTAAACTTGTCAAGGAGGGCATGTAGAGCATGCGAAACAACCAGATAGCATTACTTTCCCTCCAAAACCCGACGAAGAAATCCGTCAGTTTAAGAAGCTGGATGGGAGATCTGAGGTTCTCGGCTGCAGTTCCAGCATCCGTGATATGCCAGTCAACTGGACCAGGAGATGGTCCTGTCGCATACAATATGAGCGTTTTGAGAGCCGGAGCACCGCGTAAGATGGTAACAAGCTGGACCCAAGATGGACCGTCCCTAGTATGCAGGAGAAATCGAAGTTCGAGGTACGTGAGATTAGATGCGGAGGAGATCCAGGATTGGTTCCAGTTGACGTGCACTCCCCATAGGGTCAGGCGTTCAAGATAAGGTGCCGAGCCACAGAAAAGAGTAAAGAGCCGTAGTCGGGGGGGAAACATAATACGAGACGCTGTCCGGAAATACAGTTGGAGCGTTGTGAGTTGGGAGGCGGTGGAAACAGACGGATGGCTGACTGCATGGAGAAACGCACTCGCACCCTCGTATGAATCGAACTCGGCCTTGACGGAATGCCAACGATGCACGTGGGGAATGAGCAGAGGGTACACATCGGGCTGGGAACCCCTGCCAAGGTCGATATCTATAGGGAGGCTATTGCTGCGCTTTAACAGAAGTGAAAGGTGCGTGTAAGGAAGACTTGGACCGGTGATGGTTGTCCAGAGGGAAGGGGTTGAGATTGCCACATTGTGCCAGTGGCGAGAAACGAGGGATACATTAATTTGGAACGAATATGAGGTGTCAAAGGACTCCTGGTCTACGTGCTCTCCGGGTCTCTTATTATGATCGGCGTCGTCGACTGTGAGACCCTTGCTACTGATGCCTATCTGTCCGGGGAAGATTCCAACCACATCATGGAGGGCGTGTTTGTTTCCGTTCTCAACCTGACGCAGTGCGCCGTAACTGATTGTGCCACTGAGCTCGAAAATGCGGGAGAGGAGCTCTGGAGGAAGGTTGCTGACGGGGCATGTATCGCCTTTCGGGGGAGCCATGAATGGTTTGTTTAGACAGGCCTCACGAGGGTATGCCTCATCCTTTGGACTTCGTAGTACGCGGGCCGTGGGGATCTGTGGTACCAATGCCATTCTTCGTGGCAACTCTGTGTGTGTATGAGCTGCGAGCAGTGTTGGCAAGGAAGTTAAGGTCAACCATGTCTTCCTTCGACTGAGCATTCGACCTACCCACAAGAGACTATGACTCGTGTGTACAAACCTGCTCCAGTACCTTGGATCGTTTCACTGAACAGCCAACCAAGTTGTGCTGATCATCCCCTTCGAAGAAAGTTTTGGTTCACTTTATGTAGACTGACTCGAACTAAGTGCGACGCGCCTTCCTGATGTGCAACGTCCAGTCACGCAAGCTGTTTTATCAGTATTTATCCTCTTCTTGTCGTGAACTTCAACGAGCGATTATCTAAGAACCACTGCATTCAATGGTCCTTTGAATAACCTCAAATTTGCTCCTCAATATCAACCACCTTCCTCCAGGACTCCTCTCACACACAACGAACTCGCCACCGCCCATAGTATGAGGGCATGGATAGGCCACAGCCTATTACTGGACCATGGTTAAACACATCAAACTGAAGTACAGAAGATAGTAACGGCAGCGCTTAAGGAACCTCAGGCTGGGTTCACGCTGGACCATATAGTCCTTCAAACCCACTGCCATTTTCCTTGTTTTTTCATCCCAAAGTCGTGTGCTCTCCTGATCCCACAGTGTGATATGTACGCCTTTCTCGATCTGATCTAATTTCACCCATCCTTTCACTTCCCAACTGAAATCACTTTGAAGGGCTCTTAAACTGCGGCTTGTTGAGGCAGATCCCCCTTTTGGCGGTTCATCGATATCCTTCAGCCTTGAACGTATATTGACTGGAATCAACCCTGGATCACTTCTGTCTCGACAACTCGAGGCTATTTGGCTAACGTGGTTCTGTCATTTACGACACCCTCGAAGCAGGGAAAAGGTCAAAAGCCAGCCAGCTGACTTTATTATGTAGTCGTAGACGAGTCACCGCCACTCGCCTTACTACTTTGCTGGGATGGTGTCTCATGCTTTGAAACACCTGAATCGTTCTGAAGTTTCATGAAAAACTAAAATTTTGGTTTTGATTGGCAGGATGGCATGGGCAGATTCTAGGCCCGTGCGGAAGGTGGGTTTCAAATGGGAAGATGGTACTACATACTTTGTTTGTCGCAGGAGTGACCATTGACGCCTGCTTGGAGACAATCATCGAGTCGACCTGAGGAACGGGACCGAGATTGCACCGCACCACAGTGTTCGTAATGGCGGACCGAAACAGTCCAATTGAGTTTCAGATTGACGTTCTAAAGCCTGCATTGCAATGTCGCAACGCCAGCCCACAAGCTTTCTCTGACAACCCTGCTTGCCGGCTGACTGGGTGTCCGAGGTCTGCCAACAACGGATGCAATTGATGGCCTGTCGTCGCAGGGCCGATTCAGAATCAAACTATTCACACAACCCTTGTTGATTTGACTTGCACCAGCGTCCTCGAGGCCTATCGCTACTTTTCTTTCTTTTTGATTTCTTTCCTTCACCAGTAGCTATCATTTGCTGTGTATATTTTCTCCAATCTGCTTTTCTTTCCCCTTGAATACGTTCCCATCTAGCGCCGAGGCAAGTATACCCACATGCCATCTGCATCCTTGCAGCCCCCGCCTCCTCCGGACTTCTACGATGACGCTCATGCTCCGAACACGCTTCTCCAACCACAAGATTTGGGCCATCTTCATCCCTCTTCCTCTGTGTCGGTTTTGACGCGTACTGTCGCCATCATCAAGACACACGCGTTGGAACAGCGCCTCGAAATCGAGCCCCGTATTCTCGAGGCTAACTTCGAAGTAAGTTCAACGTTATTCAGGGGTTTGGGATGGACGATATGCTCCCAAACGGGTTCCCCGCTGACGGAGTGGCACGTGTATCCGCGTGGCTTGGCGAATCCGCCATCAATATTGACGGACATGGGCATGCACTTACCAACATCTATTCGCAGATAGTCAAGGAACGACAGATGGAGTTCGACACCGAGACGGAACCGGAGACGTTTTACGAGCTGTTCGGCGACGATACTCGATTCTTGGGCGAGTGAGTTTCCGCGCTTGGTACCCCGCTTCCCTGCTTTACTCACGACGCCGCTCCTATTACTCCACTGCTCTCATCAGCGGTCCCGTCTGGGTATATGTCCTCGAGCGTCGACGTGCCGTCCCCGTCCTCTTGTCTCTCCTTCCCTCCCTCAACGGTGCCATCATTGGAGCCAAAAGCGAAGCACAAGCCGAAATGATGATTTCAGCCCTCTTCATCTCCAGTCCTCCATTCCCTATCTCCGACCTCCCGCTTGTCGCTGGCGACGGCGAATTCGACAATCGTTCTATCCGTTCTGTCAATTCTGCGGTGCTCGAGGCACTCCAGTTCGGCCTCGACACTCCCATTGGGTCCGCACATGTGCTCTCTCCCTCACCTGGTTCTTCGGATGCGCGTGGGCCTGGCTTTTCCAGTACTCCACGTAGCCTCTCCGGATCTAATTCTTCGTCTGGCAAGGGCCAGTTTCGCGCACGTCCGCTCCCCAAGACGCACGGATCCCCTGACATCGCACCACGTCTCACCAAAGCCGCGCTCCTCCGACAAGGCCTCTCCGCGGACGGCTCGCCCCGAGCTGAAGTCAAAACGCGCATGTCGTTGGCGAGCACTGGACGTATTCCTTTGCCGCGCAAGGACAAAGAAAATGAGCTGGCGGAGAAAGAGAGGGAGAAGGAGCGAGCAAAGAAGACGTTTGTGGGCGTTCCTGGGCATAAACGTCAAGAGACGATCACTGTGGCGTCGACGGCACCGCCGGCGATTGCCCCGAGGTTGACAAAGGCGGCGGCATTACGGTTGGGGCTTGAGCAGCCTGCAACGCCGCCAGGGAAGAAGCGCGTATCTATTTCTGGACCGCTGCGAGTCAAGGATATCGGGCACGTGAACGGTGGTGTTAAGCCTGGCAGTCCGGCCACGCCCCAGAAGGGCTCGGAGACGAGTGCAAACGAAGCCGATGGGGAGGAGACGGAGACGGAGGTCATGGGGAAGAAGAATACGTTTGAGGGTGTGCCTGGTCACAAACGCCGTGAAAGTTTTTCAGTTGCAAGCACGAAGCCGCCGACTATCGTTCCTCGCATCAATAGAAGTGCCGCCTTGAGGAAGGAGGGTGGTCCTCCGCCGAGCAGTTTCATGTGTAAGTGACTTTCCCGACGCATTGCCCAGATTACTGAAGCGTTCGGTAGTCCGCGTGGCTGCGGAACCGAAGACACCTGGCTCGGGGATGCATTCTCGTAGTTCCTCTGCTATGAGTGCATATCGCGACAATGGCGATTCGTCGTGGGCCCGTCCCAGGTCTGCAATACCACCCCGCGCGACCTCGCGCACCTCCAACGTCGGAGCCCCCGTGCTTCAGAAGACCACTAGCTACTCGTCTCAGACTTCGAGCAGCGGCACTGGCACTGGCCCACTCAGCACGACAAGTACGACGTCCAACGACAGCGATGAGCTGCCAAACGGCGTCACCTCCCCGACCAGGAGAGTACGTCGTCCGAGCAGTTTGCAAGTCCCCATGATTACGCCTCGGCCCAACAAGACTGCGTTACTGCGCGCGCAGAAGCAAGCGGCGGACGCTGCGAAGCCGAAGAGTCCCTGGGCGAATGCGTCGAAGCGTTGACGACCGATTTCGAGCGACACAATCGAGAACGTGCTTTATCCTTTTTCTTATGTATGCTTTATCTACTGACAGGTCGACTGTCGGCTTGAATCTCTTGAAACGTGATTCCGATCGTTTAAACAGTGTTATATCTTGTGCGATTTCTGGGTGGCAGAGAACTTTTATTTCTCTGCCGTGATTATATCCATGTAGCTATCTCTTCCTTGGTATATCCTTTTTTTTCTTTCTACTTCCATCGTGCGGGTTTATATATATACCACAGAGGAGGTGCGGGATCCGCTGGGCTTGGGTCTCTCGAGTAGTTTTAAAATGTCCATAAGGAGTGTAACATTGCTAACCCATTTTTTGGTGTACGACTCGAACGTAAATGCAAAAAGAGAGCGAATTTCATTGCGAGTGGACAGAGACGGACGAGCATAGAACGTATACTAGAATATAGAGTCTAAACGAGAGTGAGAGATGCGTACATGCCAATAAAATAAAAGTGAGATCCATTGTGACACGTTATCAATAAAGTTCGTTAAACAAATCCCTGGGGGGTCGAGCCTTTCAGAGAGCTATCCCAATGCTCCGTGGGTCGTCCATCACTGGTGCCACGATGATGGTGTTGACGGGGTGACCAAATACTCTCTCAGGCTCGACCTCCTTGCCCTTCCGGGACCGGCCGAAATTCAGCAACGCCGCAACCCCGGATTTCTTGGTATGTTTCCCGATACCATCGATAGACGAGGGGACACGTCTGAGAGAATGGGTCGGTGCGGCACGGTGTTCGGGAAAGGGAACGGCGTCGAGGGAGATTTGCTCAAAGGTGTGATCAGGGACAGGGTGATGATGAGCGGGCGGTGGGGGACCTTGAAACCCCTGACGTCTCGACCGATCGTGTCCACGTCTCTCTGTGACGGGCGGCTCGCCCGGAAGCGTAGGGAACTCTGCCATGTTTTGATCCCATGCGTCTCTGCGTCCGAGGGGAGGTCGATTCGTCGGTGGGAAAACGTGAGGGGGTGGGTTTGCGAAACCGCGCTGCTCGGTGGGCGTGGGTCCGGCGCGGAGGTGAACCGCGGACATCATGCGACGGGGTTGGAGGTCCTGCGCGCCCGCACGAACGTAGGCGTCGCGCACGACGTTGCGGTAGTGACAGTTTGGGTTGCCGAGCGACCGGAAAGAGTCCTGGCGGGCGCACTCGGCAGAGCAGAACAAGAATTCGTGGGTTTCGACCGTCTTGCGACCGCAGAAACAGCGCTCCGGGGGGCAGTCTATGGTGGGAGGAAGTGCGAGCAAAACCATGTTGTGTTGTGGATGAGTAGAATGGGGTAGGCCTGGCCTTGTGATTGAGAAGTGATGCGTGCTCGAGGGTGAGAGCGTATGATGGCGAAGTATCGAGCGGAGGGGACCTATTTATCATACCCTCGACCACCCGCTTTGACGGTTTTTTCGAGATTGCTGTGGACCAAGAGTGCATTTTTTGTTTTTGGAGACAAAGCGATTTGCCCACCATCAATGACGGATTTGGAGAGATATAGATTGTGGGGTCCACAGATGCCGCCATGGATTAGTTGGGGGTACGAGGACAATGACAATGACCAACGTTCTCGCAGCGCTCACACATGGACAAGTGCCAAGAATACATTGTGGGCCTTGGTCATCAAAGCCACATCTACGCTTTGAAAATTCCTGTCAGCAACTGTGGCTTGTTCAGGGTATCGTTCACCAACCGTCTGATCTTGGTAATAAAACCAGAGTCGTGTGGGGAAAAGGTTGGAGCACAATGCGTGGAGATCTATGAGAAGGGTTAGCGAGTTCCACAGAGTCTGGGTCAGCATCGCATCATAACCCTTGAGGCGCTCGCATTTTCGACCCATCTCTCCACACCCACGTCGCTTCTGCTCTCCCAGTCCTGATGTTGTTCGTCACCCCCCGCGCCGATCGACGGAAGTATGGAAGACCATAGGCTATATGACAGTTTGCGAGTAGGTAACGGTCGTCGCACTACTGGATAGTAATCTCCCGAAGGCGAGTCGCGGTCACGAAGCTCGCGGTCAATAGATTCGGGCCGATCTCTACCTTGACCGTCGCTAGTACCCAATTCTAAGAAGTCCATGCAACATGATGAACAACTTGCCTTTGATGCGAACTGCCCGGGAACTCAGGAATCACGTACACGTCTTTCTAGCACTTCTAGCTCGCCTGACCTTGATTCTGGTGACATGTTCGGATTTCTAGTCTCTCGTAGGAAGCCCCTTAGGTAGGAAGATAGTCGTTCCTACTATCGGATTTCAGATACCGGAGGCAAATGACGTGGAAGTGTACGCACAACAAGCACACACATACATCATCACCTTTTCACCTCTGGAAATGACAATTACACGATAACCTCTGATGCCTTTCTCCATGCAGGCCGGCATCCAAACATGCGCTAGACACTAATGAATTTCCGAAGAGCAGGCCCTGATTCCTCCCGTTGAGTCAATCGTGGTACAAATAATTTCTGTGACGTCAAGCACGCACTCTCGAATGAAGAATACAATGATAATGAAGGGGATTAATACTGGTGTTCGAAAAGTCGCCACCTCAAGCTCAGCGGTCTTCCTGGAGGTTGAAGCCGAGGCTGGACCCACTACTGATACATTGTTCCACATTGTGTGAGTAGAGCTCTCTCTCTTTCCTAGACGGCACCCTATGATATATATGAGATCGTACTGTGTGTAATTTACAACAAAAAACACAGAAAGTAAAGAGGTACAGTAGTCAAGAAGTTCTCTAGTCACAAGTCCGGAAGAGGGTACGGGTTTTTCATAAGCCGCTGGAACTTTGGGTCTCGAAGACCCTGCACGACTTGTGAAACATAGCCGTGTATGTTCCCTTTGATCGCGGCTTCGTGGAGCTTCAACGGATCCCCATCACGGCTGTCAAAGAAAGCCTTGTACACCCTCTTGAGCTGCCGCCTCTCGGAATCGTTCCTACAATTCATGAAACCATAATCCACCATGACCGAAGGGACCATACTAGACTCTTCCTTGGTAGAGTCTTCCTGCACGATGGACCCTTTAAGGTTCCACACCGATTTGTTACCCCATGTTGGTCCGCGGAGGAGGTCCCGGAAGTGTGCATTGTCGTCCACTTGCAGCCCCTTCGAACGGAAGAGACCGAACAAGGAACCAGTACGATATGCGTCGCAGAACTCTTTGAAGGTACACATGTTGATCAATTCCTGGTACCAAGCACCCAACTCCATTTCTGCTTCTTGTGATGTGCACGATGCAAATCCGAAATTAATCCAGAGGTCGAGATCTGGGGATGGGTGCCACTTAGATAAGAGAAGGGTATACATAAAATGGCACTTTTGTTCTTCGGCGGGTTTGCGTGCGATGGCCGCCTTGATCTCTTCCACGGAATCTCTTTCACTGCCTCCTGTGAATCTCCAGGCGCGCACAACCATGGCATCGCCACTGCCGTGCAACGTTTCTTGAGACAGGGGCTGGCCTGACAGTGCAACGATGTGTTCGTTCTGCAAAAACCATGGAAAGTAGCCACCCCTTGTGTGCTCTGGGAGCTTGTAGAATGCAGTTTTTATTTCATCCACCAACACCCCTCGAACGCGCCAATTATGGATGGTCTTGGGTGGAATCTCCATAACTTTAATGAGGCCTGTATGCGCCTTGAGAAAGATCGCACTGGTAACCAGGTCATAAACATACCGATATACAAGCCTAACAAATTTGATTTTTCATCGGACGTGAATGCACGATTGAACCCATAATCCGCACAGGTCTGGGGGTGCTCAGGAAGCAGGTTCTGCTCCACTGCTAACGCCAGATAATCGGCGGTATTGATCGGACGGCGTGGTTTGCAATCGAATATATGACAAACCCAGTCATACTTCTGGCACTCGGTCGAACAATAGTAAACTTTTTGACAGCCAGAACAGCGCTTAAGATTCGCCGCCTCGTAATCGTCTGAGTGACCATGACACTTGTGGCATGTCTTGACCATTGTTAAGGCAGCGAGCGGTGCAGTGGGCGCCGCAGGGCTTGGGAGACGTGTTTGGTGGGCTTTCAAGATTACAATTTAAAGCAGGCGCATCGCCCACTACGCCAAACTAGTAGGAAACAATCCCGACCCTTTCGCGACGATCCACTTATAGTACATGACGTTGTCATTCCCACGAATTAATGCTCACAAACCTGGTCCAGGAATTACATGGTAAGCTCTGACGCCTTTCTCCATGCAGGCCGGCATCCAAACATGCGCTAGACACCCCGACCACTCTTCTTATATGGGACACTACGCGCAATGCCGCTCCTAGCCTGGGCACTCACGGGAGACTCCCGCAAAACCGACTTCGTAGCACCGCTCGTCAAACCAGCAGAACTGAAAGGCTATGCACGCTTCTCTCTGCTTGGTAAAGACTATCCTGCGCTGATAAAGCACGAGGAAGCATCGATCGTGGACGGTTTGCTGCTCTGCCCTCGGGACGAGTCGCAGCGGCAAAAGCTTGATGATTTCGAGGGCGAGGCGTACGCGGTGATCCCGGTACAGGTGACTGTCGTCGGCGAACAACCTGAAGGTCAGATGGTGGATGCGGACGTATACTTGTGGAATGGCGAACGCGACGCAGTCTCGATGGACCGTTGGGATCTGGACACGTTCGTTCGGGAGCGTCTGGATGATTGGATTGAGCTCTTTGCAGGCATGGAATTAGTCGGAGATGGGCTCTCGTCGTAGGTTACAGCCGTATGCATTCGATTTTGCAGTAACTGCGAGCAATTTCCTGAATTTCTGGTCCTCTAATACCCGTCTGGCCCACCATACATCTAATGCACCACACGCCGTCCAATAGTCCTCATCCCCATCCCCCCGGATCATGGAACACCCAAAGTCGATCACAACAGGCTGTTCAAACTTCAGGAGGAGTGAAATGTCGACGTGGTGTCGCTGTGGATAACGCCGTACGAAGGAAAGCTTTCGATGGCCGAGAGCAGCTGCGCGCATAAAGGCTCACGGACGGAGAACCAGGGCAGGCGGTTGAATGGCGCGTTCGTCTGGTGGTAAAAACTGGGCAGCCATTATGCGGTAAAAGATCTCTTCCCATAAGAGACAGTGCGTGGCTAGGTCCTCTCCACTCAGATATTCGGGGCTGTCAGAGTAGATCTTGTCGTCCAACTCTTCCTCGGACAGTTCTGGGAGTAGGATGCCTGGGGTAGATAGTTGAACGGAGAGAACTTGGAGGTTGTAGCGTTGCCCCCTCACCTTGATGGCACTCATGAGAGAAAGTAGTTGAGATCGAATTAGGAAAGTTGTAGGCACTGTCGCTGACACATCTGCTCGTCGTTGGACACGATGTTCTCGAGCACCCGGCCTCATACGCTCGCTAACCACCGAATCGCTCCCTCGCACGCCCAATCGAGCGGTGCAGTGGTTAGGAAGGGCGCCGCAGGGCTTGAGAGACGTGTTTGGTGGGCTTTCAAGATTGTAGCTTGCAATTTAAATGTCTCTACGCGGCGGTCACAATGGAGCTCATCGACAAGCAACACCAAATCCGCCCATGCCATCTCGTTACTCCCCATCTTAGGGACCCTAATATAGTATAACACGACACGCCACTACGGCGGTGAACAGGCTCCTTTCTTCCCGCCCCATGACAGCCAACAGTCTCACCCCGACCCGCAAAAAGTCGTGGCACGCAGTTCTATCGCCTGAATTGCATCATCCCACACGACATGACCTCCCCTTCCTCGCCGAGCAACCTACTCACGAAGGCAATCTGGAACGTCAAGGATCACCGGTGACCACGCTATTGACCACGATATTCGCGCCAGCTCCACCGGCAACTGACCTTGGTTACTACCTGGCTCCGGACTGACTCGTTGACAATCAGATGTAACGATCGACACCACCGAGCTGTGACGCTCCTGATCCCTGATTCCCTGGGTTATAGCGCGAACTTCTCATGGCCCCACAGAAGACAGCCCCAGAGGGCGATGTCCCGGCGAGGCAGGTCAATAACATCTTACAGAATCTCAGGTTGGTTTTCCTCCGCTGTTTGGTCATATCCCACAGAACCCACCATCCGCAGAGGCGGGCACTTCAGACACGCACGGTACGTGCAGGGCAAGCCTGCATCTACTAGCTCACTCTCATCTCATGCCCATAACCAACCGACGTTACCTATCAACCTCATCTACCCCTCACGAGTTCCAGCAACCAGTCGTTCCTGGGTTCCCGGACCCAGCCCTCCCAGGAGTTGGCGATTGCCTGCAACACCAACCCCCTTACCCATCGAAGCAAAGAATGGCATAGACATTGCCAACACCGCGGCATGGCGGGAACGCGCACTCTTGCCCTTATTCTCTACTGGTGTCACAACCTCTTCGTCTACGTTGGACGGCGCTCGCTCTCGCCTGACCCACCCTGACCCTAGCCCAATCCCACACTTGACTCTTCTCAGTCTACAACTCCTCCGAGCCACTGGCCCAGGGGCAGACCTCGCCAAAGTCGTGCCTTGCATACCACTTCACCTCCGCCGTGCCCTTCTTCGCTACACAGCGATCTATGCACCATCGTCCCAGACTGAACTTGACGCGTTGTGTGAAGGGGCGACTCATGTCGATACTGAACTCATCGTCATCGGACCGCACGATACCTTGCGTGGGCGTTCGTTCCGGAAGAACGACCATACCACGGATGTGCACCATGACGATCCCAGCGAGCTTGATCGCAGTGACAGCTTGCCCGATGAATCGTGGGATGCCGTGCCGACGCAGGACAGTGAGTCCCTCGCCGTCCTCTCGAGCTTCTTGAGCGCTGCCACTCTGCTGGCGTTCCCGCCGACGATCACACATCTCGCGCTCATTAAAATACCCCCATCGAATTCTGCTGCAACGATTGCCGACGATCTGTCCACTTCTCGTGTTCCTGAGCTTGTCCTACAATGCGTGGTTGCACGCTTTCCAGGCGGACAGAGGGGCACCAATGCTGGAGGAGGTAGAATGGGGCAAGTTGCGGAGATTAGAGGCGGTCGGACTAAGAGTGTCCGGTCACTCCGAAGGTACTGCTAGAGCTGAATAGAGGGCGATGGGAGGACATCAAAGTCATTCAATAGATTGAAGCGCGAGGTTTATGGCGATAAGACACGTTTGTGGCTCTCATATATTCTATAGCTTTCCGTAACCTTTCGTCCGCGTCTCGACACCAAGTCTATGCCACCACCACTCGACGCCCCATACCACTAACCCTGCGATTCAATGCCTTCCAGTGCTGTCTCGACGACGACCAGGGGAAACTCGAATGGAATCAGATGAGAGGCACCCCAAACAGTCTTTGCGGTCACATGCGGGTATGGCTTCATATCCTCCACACGCGTGCACGGTGACTTGGACGGGTCCGCAGCAAGTACGGTCACTTTGACGTTGTCCGGAGCTGTCGAAAGCTGGTGTGAAAACGACCAAGGGAGGTTTTGCTGGGCGAGCCTCGTGAGCACCGACCAACAAGGAGGACAAAGAGATTTACGTCAAGGATGCCTTCCACGGCAGCGACATCGCACAAGTGCGCGCTCAAGGAACGAATGACCGCATCCTCCTTCGTCCCCAGCGGGTGTTCCTGATGATAGGCTTCTGGCGTCTTCGGGTACCTGACCCAGTCGCAGAAAATCTCTCTGAAGGGAGTAGGAACCTTTGAGCTCTGTTCGAAAGGTGGATCGACGAGGACGACCGTGACTGGTCGTGTGGACTTGAGAAGGGGTAACAGCGCAGAGACGACGAGACCCCCGAGCGAGTGTCCGACGACGACGTCATAAGGGTGATCGTTGCCTCCGACAGTCGTGAAGAAGGGTCGGAGCTCTTCTGCCAGCGCAGCGACAGTATAATCCGAACCACGCCTGGCATTTCCATGCCCGAGCAAATCGGGTGCCGTGACGAAGTAACCTGTGTTGGGGTAGGGATGTAAGGACGTATCGGGGGTACTCGGGTGGAACTTGCCTCGAGATGCAAACTCCTGCGCAGTGCGAAGCCAGCATTGGGATGAAGCTGTGATACCGTGGATCAAGAACACACGCTTGGTGGCAGTTGGGTCACCCCAAGTTGAGGCAAACAATGCAGCCATGGTTCAAGTTCGTGGGTGGCATGCTAAAAGCAGGGCTCTTTATTAAGCTGTAGCCCTGGTGATTGAAGCGGAGTCATTCTGTACACTGAGGGAAGGCGTTACTAAATCCATCATAATCGACGTCGTGGACACTCGTTCGGCAGCCGGCAGTGGGAGGTCGGTTGCATTTCGCCACCTCCGTTTCAGGACAGCGGAGATGGCAAGACACTGATCAACCAAACTTCACTTGATAACAACCAGTCATCGCTTAGACCCAATCAGATTTGACTCGGCTGAGAAGCGTATA
Organism: Xerocomellus amylosporus; assembly: GCA_038090735.1. NCBI lineage: Eukaryota > Fungi > Basidiomycota > Agaricomycetes > Boletales > Boletaceae > Xerocomellus > Xerocomellus amylosporus. The sequence continues at coordinate 6,226 of JBBPNE010000152.1, read as the reverse complement.
AGTGACGCTACTAATCTACAGAATAAGCGAGCCATTATGGTGAGGATGCATAACGCACACGATCAACTGCCTGTCTACACCGCGGAGGCTATCTCATACACCTGGACGCAGAAACCCGTGGTTTGTCTTGAATTCGTCGAGCATATATTGAAGCGTGCTGCAACACGAAACTTGTCCGCCTCGCAGATAGTTGTTTGTATGCATATTTTCGTGCCACGGTGCCAAGTTGGTGATTCCTCGGTGGAAAGGCGGCCCGCGTGAACAAGTGCCGAAAACACGAGGTGTGCACTGATCTATATCGATGAAGGGCAACGGGTGTACAATGCAATTTGTTCGTTAACTTTCACCACTCCTCTGCGACAGTGTCGCTGATGAATGCGTCGTCGACAATGACCGGTGCGTTCTGGTGAAATGGAGGCGCATTTATGCTAACCGTTGGACAAGAGGAGTCCCCGAACATCGAAATCGACGGTGGCAACTACATATCGACAGTGGCATTTGCAGCAAACGGCGAGTACATCGTCGGCGGTGGTGATCGAGGAGTTGGAGTCTGGCGAGTGGAAGACGGCAAACAAATGGCAACAATGGCGGCGAGTCTAAGGGTCTACTGCCTCGCAGTGTCGAAGGACGGCATATGGATCGCAGCGGGGACACACTGCGGTGAGGTGATCATGTGGGACGCAAACACATTCGAAAAAGTCTTCTCGCACAGCATTATTCCCGCTACTTCAGTAGAGGGTTTATACGAGTGGACAGACCAGGTCGCCGAAGGCGCCCTGGTGCATAGTCAGTGTGCGAGAGAGGGAACTGAGGTACTTACGATCTGTGTACACCGTCCGTCGGACGTCCATCTCCGAAGATCTGGACCGCGTGATAGGGGTAGTCGTGCTCGACACGGTACGGGAGGGATAGAAAGGGGGGCGTGGGTGGCAGCGGTTTCGAGCCTGCGAAAGCTCTCGTCAGGGGGCTTACCGCTACCCCAACCGCCAGCCTACCTAAGAGTCGTTTAGGGAACTACCCACAGCACCAGATGGGGGGAGTAAAAAACGCAGGCGCGCTGACCCCCCACGATGTGGGTTGCTATATATCGGGTGCACAAGGGTGGGAATGGGGGAGATTCCCAATTAGCGCGATTGCCAGCAGTGATTGCTCCCACCCCTGGCCGGTGCGGCTGACCACTTTCGTCGGTCTAGCCTGACTTTTCCGTTCCCATGCGATGCCACACGGGGGTCAAACCCGTGTGGTCCCTCCCCCACCGAATAACTCGGCCGAAACACACTGACTTGAGTTTCTATGGATTTTTGAATGGCCAAATGACTCCAAGCGAGCCCGGTTGCTAAATGGGGCGCCATTATGGGCCTGGTTTGCGGGCAGGTTGTTGCACCGATCTCACCCCTGCGATGCACGTATAAGTAATCCTATGTTTAACACGTAGTCCACCCTGCAGCCTGGATAGTTATGACTGGAGTAGTCCCCTTGTGCATTTTATGCCACCATTCAACACCTCCTCTCAAAGCCTCCATGATCTCTCCCACATCCTCGTCCTCATCCGGAGCACCATTCTTGCTGGCTTTGGCCCTTGCCTTTCCCTTGTCGACGACGAGCGACATGATCGCCCCCCGCTTTTGCACGATCCGTACCCGGTACCCAGATGGTGTTGAACACATGACGTGAATCCCATGCTCAAGTTTCTTGGCGGCGTCTGCAAGAACGAGCGTCCTACAGCAAAACCACATTACCATCGTCCACCTCATCGCACGGTAATACGACACACCTGCCTTCCATGCTCGTCGGGGCACCTGCGAGGATACTCCACGCGATATTATCAGTCGAGGCAGCATCGAGGGGAAAGACCCGATGCATGGCCTTGCGAAGCCCGTTGAACGCGCTCGTTCGTGTTTCGAGCTAGGCATGTCCACGCGTGCGTAAGCGAGTGTCGTACCGACAATGCGAGGAATTACGCACGGGCACTTTACGTGAAAAGCTCACTTCCACTTCCATCTTGACCTCGGGGATCTCCATGTCTATGTCCACTACAGGGAAAACGTCGTCAACAACTCGGGATCGGGATAAGCGTGGTTTACTTTGATCGTCTGCTGCGTCGTCGTCAGGCTCTTGTTTTATTTGAACCTCGACAATCTCGACGCCGTCTTCGCTCTCCTCGACTTTCGGTCCGTGCTGGTTCTCGATTAGCGGGGATGTAATGACTTGCTCCGCTTGTCGATCTCGATCGTTGGCTTTCGCAACATGACTTTGACTCTCGTCAAGCGCTTTGAACGGCGTTTTGAATGGTGTCTTGAACGGTTTCCTCAGACTATTCGCTGAACTATGCGGTCGCGTGACTGGTCCAATTCTAGGTAAGCCACGACGGACAAAGGGGCTACGTGACGCGCGCAACAGGCTTACCTAGTGGACGTGGCATGCTCGCACAAGCGCTGGTACTCGTTCTGGCACTGTTACTCGAACCAGCGCTCGTCGCGGTCCGTTCACCCTTTGCGGGCTCTACCTTGGCTCTTTTCGAGTTGGGCAACACCAATTTATCACGACCATGTGCGTTGGGCCGTTTGAATCCCTGAACCGGCGGCGGGTTGAGACAATCCCACAGCGTTTGTTGACCTGCGTTGGTGGCGTTCGCGTTCCTGCCTGCCGATACGGGCGCGTGCTGTTGTTGCTGGGGTTTTGGCCCTTCGGACTCCTCATCTTCCTCGTATCCAGCATTCCAAGCCGACCTAGAGATGGCCGTTGCGGCGTAATCTTCGTCCGAGAGATTCGTTATCCGTTGCCGCGTCTTGTCGGGGTGCTTGCATACCTGTATAATATATGTCATGAAATGGTACTCTTATCGACCTCGAAGAGGACGTGACGGTTGAGCAAACTACGTACGTCGCACATCTTGTCGCAAACACTCTCCATGACGTCGTCGTCCGTCGTGTCGATGATGTCGCCAAAGTACCTACATATAGACTCAGAAAGGCACGTCAACACACATATCAAAACTACAATCTCGGTGAAGGGAGCGCTTACAACATGTCGGCACGTCATGACGTTTTCTGCGAAACTGATAAGCTAGGGAAAAACGAGGACCGCGGGGTATGAGTGACGGAAACCAAGGTTTGTTAGTGGACAAACCGTTCCTAAACTGTCAATCGACCGTTGACTGGGCTCGGGTCCATTCTTGGAAGAGGCTGCGTTTTGTCGTTTGGCGTGCGTGCTGGACACCAATCTTCGAAGACGGAGGGCGTCCTCACGTGCTAATACCGGCGTGAGCCGAGAGCAAGTACGACCAGGGTTATCTCACAGTAATATAGTATACAGCGGGCGGGCTAATAGCGAAGCGGTCAAGCCAGCACGCGAGGAAACACGAAGGAACTCACCAATCCGTCTCGACCTGCTCGACCTATCACAGCGGGTTAATTCGCAAATGACTCACAAGGACAACCAACCTGTCTCTTGGTAGTACCCTGGAACTCGTTAGATATCGGCCGCCACTTTCTTTACGATTCACTCACCTTCCATACTCTTCGGGAGATCAAAATGAATTATGTATCTAAGTCAGTGAGCACATGTCCACTGAAAACAGATGGAATCGAGACACGTACCGAACGTCGCTCTTGTCGATCCCCATTCCGAAAGCGATCGTTGCGCAAACCTGACCAAAAATATCAATCGCCTGATGACGGAGTGTCCGAAACGATGACCCACCACGTCAACACCACCCTCGCCAGACCCACCAATCTCCCACTCATTCAGTGTTTTGCTCAACGATTTCGAGCTGTTTTCCGCTACCAGCCTTACTACCAGCTTTGTTCATACTGCATCACTACTCACCCGATTCCTCGGTGATACGGTCGAGCATTCAATCCCTTTCCACGGAGATAGCTCGAGAGCTCATCGCACATCCCTCGTTTCCGACAATAGATAATGCCGGAGGACAGGCGGTTACGACGCCGATGCAAGGCCTCGATGAATTCGAGGACATCTTGCATCAGAGAGAGCGACTCGGGCGCCGACTTGTATCGCACCTAACGAACACGCCTATTGTCGACTGAGAAGAGAGGATAGAATGAAACGACCCGCCTCGTAGAAGAGGTTTGAACGATTAAATGGGTGGACAGCTGTAAAGAGTTTGTCTTCAACCATCTTCAGACTCCGAATGATATCTCGTTGAACGCTGACAAAGGGTGAGTGTGTGAAGGATAGCTCAACAGGTCAGCGATCACTTTCTGGTGGCAGTCGCCGTTAAAGCCATGATTGGGACACCTGGAAAACGTTCGCGGACAGAACCAAGTTTACGATACTCTGCTCTGAAGTCATGACCCCATTCCTATGACATGATAAATAAGAGAGTGATGAGACGTGCGGAAGTCAAGCTCACGGAGATACAATGTGCCTAGAGGGATGTATAGATCAGTTTAACCATACTGTGGCAATAATCACACCTCGTCGACGACAAGCCTACTCAATTGACCGTTACTGTAAACGGTGGCGAGCGTATTCATGACCTGTTGCGTACAAAGCTTCTCAGGAGTCGCTGAGACAGAAACATGCTTAAGGGCGACTTCGGGCAAAATAATAAATGCACCAACTATAAAATAGACGATTCTTCGGTTGCTTCGATGATAAGTCGCTCAGAATCTACGGAATTGGTCTGCTTTACCTTACAGATATACGAGAATAGAGATATAGATACCTTGGCTTTCTCTTCCTTGGTCGTTTCGGACGTCAGAGAGACTGCGGATATGCCTTTGGTAAGAAGATTGGTCACTTCTGCATGGATGTTAGTAGAAAATAAGACAGGAAGTGGAATAGAGTCACGGTTCTTCATGAGAGCTGCTCGACACGTAAGTCTATGAAGAGGACAAGAATATCATGAGTCTCACCAAGCAGTGGGGAAACGATGATTGAAACACCACTCTAGCACACAAAGGTTAGTCGATGTCCTCAAAACATTGTGGAATAACACACATCCTCGGCAATAGCTGGGACTTGGAAGCAGAGACTCTGACAATTCTAAGTATACGAGGCACTAATCAGCGTCGAACGGAAACTGACCTTTCCCATTCCCGTCGGGGCGAGGACGAAGACATCTGTACCTAAATGGCGCATTCATCCGGGTTTGACTACGCGGCGCGTCGTAACAAGCTCACCTGAGATGGCGGCCTCAATAATCTCTTTTTGTTTCCCTTTGTATCCGGAAAACCCGAATACTAGTTTGATAGGTATAGTACTGCAAACGTGCTCTGTGTATAACACGCACTTTCGGTCAACACTCTAGAACACACAGTTGAGGTGTGAGAAAAGAGAGCAGATTGTATGTCGACGGACCTATTACACTTCCCCATCGACTTTGACACAGTGGAGCTCGGCTCGGGCTGCTTCCCGCTGCCACTCTCCCCTTGACGCGTTGGTGGACTTGCTGGGACAAGTACGACAGCAGTGTCTGTATGCACTTGCTCCTCGTCGATGTTATCTAGGACGTCATTGTCGCTTTCGCCTTCTTCAAAGGTGTCCGAGTCGTCGATAGAGTACAAGTACGCGTCGTAGTCGTCCATGGTGGTGAGGAGAAGCACAAGACGCGAGGGTCAGCACGACCTCACGTGATGAGTTACTTGACGTGCTGTGCAGTGCCATCTCAGCCGCTTCCTTGAATACGACAGCAAGGACGATCTCGGGCAAGGTTGAACGCATGGGTGTCTCCCTTTACAAGTCTGCGACCCAGATTACTCGCAGATTTCAGATGAGCAATTTGTTGTGCATCGCTCGGTAACGCAATCCGACACAATCGTTGTGTTCTTGATTCATATCTCGTGAGTCGTTTGCTTCGACTCGAACGAGACCGAAGTTCTGCTTCTTGGTTTGCTTCCATCATATGTCTAATCACCACAGCTCCTGAGTCATTTCGATGGGATGAAAGTATTACAAAGCATCGAAGGTGTCCTGTCATCCTTGCATCGTCAGTTAGGGGAAGGTTAGTCATATCTTTGTGTCGTGGGATAACGAATGCGCTGAGTGACTTAGAATCGGACCGACAAAGCCCCTTGTGAGGGCCGGGGACAGAGATTCGATTAGTAATCCCCTTGTGCTACCTCGACCTATATACTACGAATGTCTCAGATGATGTGTAAGCAACCTTTACTTTGCTTTGGGACACGGCGGATTACCCGAACGGGAAGTGCCGAGCGCAGTGACCCCGGAAATGCCGTGAGCTGACATCGAGGCACGGACT
>JBBPNE010000151.1:0-44052 GCA_038090735.1 Xerocomellus amylosporus | reverse complement strand
CCCCCCCGACTCTGATCACCGATCGCCCCCCGCAAAACGCGATCCTGCACCCTCCCCCACCGCACAGCACCCCTCTCCTGCAACACGCTCCACCCCTCCGCGGCGTGAGGGCTCAAACCTCGTCATTGCCTGTCGCCAATGGTAAGCATCCCCGTCCGCTTCTCTCAAGGTTGCTCACGTGCTCCCAAAGCCGCGCGAGGAAGATCCGGTGTGACTCCACTCGTCCGATATGCCATAATTGCGTTCGCCGATCGAACGAGTGCCAGTACGATGCTGTCCCAAAGCGCAGAGGCCCCGATAAGCGTCCCGGAACCCGTCAGCGTTCCTGCAAGAAGCGTCCCGCCGACGGTTCGGCTCCGCCAGTGCCTCCTTCCAAAAGGAAGAGAACAACCACCCGCGTTCCAGATGCCCAAGAAGACCCCGAGGATCGTAGACCCCTCGATCCGCCCGTCCACAGAACCTCCGATCTCGAACAGGACGGCCACATTCGCTTGAACCAACCTTCCCTCTCGCCCCACGGCTCCGAACTTTCCTCTTCCACCCCGTCCAGAGCCCTGTCCTCCGCCGATGGTTATTCCACAGTATGTACAAATCAGGAATACCAATCGCCTCCCACAACGCCCTTACGTCCTTGCCTCCAGCATCCTGACCGCCATCTTGTGGACAAGCTTCGGATACCTTCCTCCCCTTCTGTCCAGTACAACCGAAAGGAATGGTGGGATAACCTCGTCAGCAGTTACTCCACCACCCGCGACCAATCGTGAGTGCCTCTTGTTCCCTTGGAACGTCTCTCAACACCTTTGCCCTCTAGCATCAAGGACATCGCCTCTGACTTGTCTACCCTGTGCGTCCTGTGATAATGCTGTCCTCGCGTCCCTGACTCTGTCCTAGATTTATGACCACCGGCTACTGGCTTTCCTTTGTCAACATCCCTGACTTTATGCGGAGTTTGTACAACCCAGAAGAAAGGTCGTTGATGCAACCTTCGCTCGTCTTTGCCGGCTTGGCTCTCTCCACGCTCATGAAATCGAGCGAGATGGAACTGGGCACCGCAGGCAGAACCCGTGCCGCTTGGCTCCGGGACCAGGCGCAAGCCTCTCTGGAGGCGTCCTGGAATGCACAATGGATTGACATGACCCTTGCGAAAGCCGCGCTTGTGCGTGCCCATTTTCTGCTTCGGCTCGTTCTCACAAGACACCACAGATTCTCGCTGTCTTTGAATCTTCCGCACACCATCTCTACACTCCGGAACGCGAGAGACAGTCCCTCATTCTTTTGGATCACATCGTCCGAGCCCTTGGCTTGACTTTTTTGGATAACAACGAACCTGAAGTGTCAGCATTCACACCCAACTCCGTCCCGGTCGCCCACAAGAGATCATATGATCGCATGTCCAAGGATGGCCTTCGCTCCCCGGGTTCCTCTTCGCGGAAATGCGGATGCATTCCTGTCCCGCCCAATGCGTCGATTGCCACTGATCATTTTTCGTCCTCTTGGTCTTACGCTCCACCCTGGGACTCCGCATGGACCCCCGACGAGATGCACAAAGAGGCATGCAGAAGGTTGTGTTGGAGCGCGCTCAACCTGGTGGCCAGCTATACGTCGCATTGTATTGCTTTTCGGAAGGAGCCGACGGATCTATACCTGACGGACCCTGCTAATGTGAGCCTATTGTTTCTTTTAGATCGGAGTCCCGTGGAGCTCATCTCCACTATTGCGATCCATTAATGACCCCTTTGTTTAGTTCCGGTTGCTGTTTCCGGGTGAGGTATCCGAGCGCGGCTCCACCGACCACAAGATGCAATCACCAAAGGACTCGATATGGGCCCTTTATTGTCGCAGCATGCTCCTCTGGAATTTTTGCACCACCCGTCTTAGGAAGAACACCTACTCGAGGGAAAATACGTCCGAGTTGGCTCTGGAATCTTGGCGGGAAACTCAGGAAATACAGAGCGCGCTCGAGTCGCACACGTGCAACCTCGATATGACGCTCTTGTATATGTGTCGGGAGTACGTGTACAAGTACGTGTCCTTTTCAAAATATTTTTTTCTTCCTCGCTAGGGTTTCTCTGACAGCATACTTATGCCTGGCTTTTCCCCAACAGTACGCAGATGATGCTCACCTCCATTCTGCAAACGTAAGCGATGTCTATTCAGATTATTCATCACTTGTGCTGATTGAATTCTGTGTAGTCTGCACGGTCGGGAAGCCGGAAACTTGCCGTCGTTCAACCGTAAGCACACTGAGCAATGGCGTGAGTTTGCGAGCGTCATTCCAACTGTATTGGCCTGTTAATTCCCGTGCAGTATACCACCAGAGTCATTTCGTTAGGAGAGTCCGAATGTCGATCGACCGCCTTGGCAAAGCAGACGGTGACCTGTTTACGAGGCGACCATTCCAAGTGACGTGGTTTGCCAGCCAGGAGTCCATGTGGGTGCCACTTACAGCAGCGATTTCGTCTGACTGGATTTGGAAACAGATGCCTCTCCCTGTGGGAGAATGACAATACTTTGATCGACGCGCTGGAAGTTGCCAAAGACATCATCGTTCCTCTGGATGTGCTGAACACGTTATGGCCGTGCCCAAGTAAGTACATGCTTCTCCATCAAAGGTCGGAGCCGAGACGAAGCTCGTGTTACAGTGCTCCAAAGCAAGTGCGACGAGTTACGAAAGCGGGTTACGGATGCCTGTCACTGTACGAATATTAACCCCCCTCTTCCGGCCAACTGCTCCCTTCCACTGCATATCAGAGGGGGGTGAATCTAGTTGTGCCACCGTTTTGACTGCTTATACCCTCACTCGTTTGTGTCGCAAGTATACACCCCGCTATGTTCATAAGTGCGTTCCCTGTAGCCTTTGATTCAGTACCGTACACCTTGACATTCAGATTCTCGACTCCACATGCTTGCTGCTCTTGTGTTGCCGTTGTTGCATAATTGTCTTCTCCGTTCTGTTTTATGTTTCGAGAAATTTCTACGATCACCTGTGGTCCATTTCGACATTGTATTTTAACATACGTCGTATACGTACGGATACCCTGAAATTGACACCGTCCACGGAATCAGATACTCGCGCCTGATCGGTCTCGAGTTGGATGCGCGTTTCCGTACACGGGACGATTAATTGATAGGGGCGAGATTTATGGCGTCGACGATCAGGACCGGGATCGAAGATCAGATCGTGCTGTTCTCCCGAGGTGCACGCCTCGCGGAGGATGTTGCGTGACTGGCGGCAAAGTTTAAGCAGCGGCGGGCCCTGAGAAGGTAAAAAGCCTCCTTGACATGGCTGAATCCAACATCGACACGGCGCGCCGAGGAGATTCTATGTACGTCAGGGGAAGGCGGCGGGAGTGGATCCTGACGGAGGCGATGCGAATAAAAACCGACTAGCGCGGCAGTTGCCGTGCGTGATTCTCTCGACGATGTCGTCGTATTACATCTACGCACTCGCGCTCACGCTCCCCTTGCTCTATCTCCTCCGTCGTCGTCCCTCGCGTCCCCCACCGCCCCCCGCAGTCACCACACACACAGACGACAAGAGCTCGCTCAAGACCATCATGCAAGCGCCCAGAGACGACCTCCAACCGCCCAAGAACGACCCCTTTACGCTCAGCGCGCTCGCTGCATTCGACGGCTCCGACGCTTCCAAACCAATCTACGTCTCGATCAAAGGTGACGCTTCTCGTACGTATTCATACGCGTGGCCCCCTTGCTCACGTTGGGCGTTTGTGTGCACTCGGCACGATGCACATGCACACAGGCGACGTATTTGACGTCACACGAAAGGGCGACGTGTATGGCAAAGCCGGCTCGTACAATATCTTTGCGGGCAAGGACGGTTCCAAGGGTCTCGGCAAGTCGAGTCTCAAGCCCGAGGATGCCGTGCCCGACTATAGCACCCTCCCCGAGAACGAGATGACGGTCCTCGACGACTGGCACTCGTTTTTCTCGTACGTGCACCGCTCGGTCTCTCTTCGGTTCCGTTATCTCATGCCAATCGACAGGAAACGGTACAATATCGTGGGGCATGTCACGGATTTGCCAGAAGCAGTCGCACGCAAGTCCACCGCGCCCTTGTAAACGCCACCCCACACTATACCGGTCTACGTGTCCCCCCACGATCTACACACTTTTTATCCTATTCCAGTCTCGCATGTACATATCGACGTCTCTTGTCTACTTATCAGTCCGACCGTTTCTAATCTCCAATCGCGCCCTCGCATTGCGCCTCGTTTGTTCCTCTTGAGCAAATGGCGCTCGTCACAGCCATTTTTTGCTGCGCATGATGGTGGCCGCAGCCGTTCTTTCGGGCCGGCTTGAAATCGGCTCCATGTCTGTCAATATTGGACCCCTGGTTTCGTACGTCCAGCTGCGCGCATCTGCATCAAGCCTTATCACAGGTCACAGGTTATAAACCCCAGTCAAGCAGAGACTTGGCGTTCTGAATCAGCTTGTGAAACGTTGCATGACATCATTTGGCTGTGGGCTGCAACCGCTGTTCCGTCAAGACGGGCACATGATTCACTTGTCCGTATAGTACCGGATGTTGCCATCGTCATCAGCTCATTCCATACTTATGTACATACATCGTCGTGAACGAGCGCTCGATGCCAAAAAAAGCGGTTGGACCCCCGTCCAAGATTATAACCCTCCTCGAAAGAGTCAAGCAATATGTTAAAGCGAAGGAAAGACGACGACGACGCGAGGGGAGCCGCTCGTCATTACAGCGGATCGTAAGAAATGGGTATATTAGGTTTTCACGCTACCCAGATGAGGATGGGACGAAAAAGGGGATGAGACACGAAATGAAAGGGAAATGAGGAATGAGATAAGGACAGCGACCCACGGTGCACAGCGAGTTCGAGAGGACCGATAGTGGAAGCTGTGGAAAAAGAGAAAGAGATATAGCCAAGAAAGTAAGCGAGAGTGTGATGCGATGAAGACCATGAATGTGGTGACTACATGACAAATGATGAGATATACGATGCAAGGAGGGGGCAAGTCCAGCGGAATAGGAATGGAGGATAGAGCCCTGGTCACAGGAGACCACATTCCCGTAGGTGGATTTGTAGCAGAATGTCCTGGATAGCGCTCAGGACGACTAATTCGGAATAAGTCAACCTCAGTCCCTCGTTCAACAAAGTTGGGCCTTACATTTGATCTGCTGGGTGTCCGTTGCACAGGTATAGTGTGCGTATATCTGCTTTGTTGCGGCGTTTTGGTTGAGCGCCACGAAGCGGTGCAGCAGATAGTCGCATGCAGCGTCATAGTTGTCACCGCCGGTATAGTCTGGGAAGTAATCGCCAAGTGGTGAATTCGGAAGCTTCTCGGCGAACAAGTCGATCTTGTTCAGGAACAAAATCTATTCGGGAGAGCGTGACTAGGTGAGCATGATTGCATTGCGCGGAAATACTTACAATGGATGTCTTGACGAACCACCGAGAGTTACATATCGAATCAAAGAGCGTCAATGCTTCTTGCATCCGGTTCTACGAGGGATGGATCAACTTCCAGGAGCGGCAAACGAAACAAGAGGAAATGTACGTACCACACTTTCATCTTCGTACAGCATTTGGTCATATTCGCTCAGACTGACTAGGAAGACGAGGGCGGTGACATTTTCGAAACAGTGAATCCATTTCTTCCGTTCGCTTCGCTGACCACCGACGTCGAACAATTTGTAAGTTAGCTCCCCCACCTTGAAGGTCGTTTCCGTGATACCAGTGGTTTTCACTCGACTCCGCAGGATATCCTGGTCGGTTGGAAGGTACCCGGGCCCTGACATGCGGTCGATGGAATTGAAGTAGTAGACGGCCGAGTCGTTTAGCTGGAATTCGCGAGACCGGCGGACGGCTTCCTTGACCCCTCCATCCCGCCATAGACCCCGGATGGCATCTGCGACATCTCGTGGGAGGACTTCACCCTCGATTTGTATCGGAAGAGCGAGGACGACTGCTCTCCGAGCATCGTTTTGGGGTGACAGGGTGATATCGAGCTGGGGCATCGCTTCAAGGATAGCACTGGATATTCAGAGCGTTACAGCGAGCGGCAAGGGAGGAAAGGCGCTCATACCGCATTGACTGGATCGTGTTGGAGTATATGATTTCCTTGTAGGAGTCACGTTCCTGGTCATTGTAGCCACCATGATGAATGAGCTTCATCTGCTTCAGCACCGTCGACTGGTGTTTGGAGCAGGACGGAGTGAGCGGCGCATGTGGTTACCGTGGACGAGAACAGACCTTTCCCGACTCTCCCGCTCCAAGCAGCAACATTTTGATCTCGTTCTTGGCCAACATTCGATCCTTTTTGAGTTGGTTTTCAATCTCGTCATTGCCTGGTGTGCGAGAGGACGGTGAGAACGGTGGGCGAGCGCTATGGAGGCGGGAAGAGAGTACGCACGGGCCTTTGCCTCGCTATCGATGCCGGTGGACTGGACACAACCCATGTTGAGGGAGGGGACGAAGAGAAATTAAAAGGGCGAAGGTCGGACAAGAACGGGGTGGAGACGAAACAAAAAGTTAGAAGGAGCGAATGATTGAGCAATAATTAGCTCGAGATGGCAAAAGGGAGAGCAACAATCCAACCTTAGCAGCTCGAAAAAAACAGTCACAAAATTATTTGCACGCCTCGGCAACTCCCCGGCATCATCTTATCTTTCCATTTTCGGTCATACCGCAATCCCCGCGAATCCCCCGTCATCACGCCTCCGTCAAGTAGTACCGCCTCGTCCGGCCTCATTCTGCTAACCTGCATCAAGAGAGTGATCGTGTCTATCAGATAGTTTATCACCATGGTAAATGCACCGGCCCCGTCTTGCGGCGTTCATTGTGCTGACGACGCCTACTTGTGACTTCCCTTGGTAACACTGAATTTAAAACCAACTCGGGGCAGGTGTCAGCCAACCCACGTCAAGTCCTATCACATGTATTTGTCAAAAAGGACGCGCGACGCCAGCAGGATTCGAACCTGCGCACTCGAAGAGTAACAGATGTTCGGGGACATTCGAATCTGTCGCCGTAACCACTTGGCTATAGCGCCAACCAATTGCATTGTGCGTTCAAGCGACCATGTTCTCGACCGCTGGTCCTCGGATCAAGGCCTTGGTTACGTTGTCGTTTTTTTTTTGGATGGATTGGGGCCTGGACAAAGGGTCGTGAGTGCAGTGCAAGCGTTGTACATTGTACGGCTCGGTTGCGGTCTATAAATGGAAAACGAACAAAAAAAGCACAAAACACGAACCTAGGCTTGACCAAATGCAGGGTAGCATAGCTGCGCCACGGTTTGTGGTGCATTTGAACTCTGTGGTCTGGAAGCAACGAACAATTAATATCGGAAGCGCAAGGAGCCTCAGGTCGGATATCAGCATGGTAACGTACTTACCGTTCCAAACCGACCCGTGTCACGTGCAACGTCTTCAGCTCGTTGTCCAAGTCGCTTCCCATTTCGACTAGCAAAATGTCAAGTGTAGACCCACAAAACGCTTTGGGTCTACTCGACGTGCCTACCAATGACCCGCCCCCACCCTATCCTTCCCCAGAACGGCGCTCAAGAATACTTCGGACCCGCAGACACCCACAACGTGCAACAGCTCACATTTCGACACGGAGTACTCTGTCGTCGCTAGACTCGGACGCTTTGGCAGATCAAGCCGTCTCTCCAAATTTCCACCCGCATTTCTTCCCCAGTGAAACCACGCCCTTGCTTTCCTCTGTCGCAAGGCGTCATCGCGCCGATTCGCATGCCAGCACAGTCGTTTCTTCAGGTTCCTTCTCCCAAACCATCCTTTCGTTCTGCTGTGACTCTGACAGCGAGCCAGATGTTGATATCTTCGAAGCGCTGAGGGACGAGCATCGCAGTCACCAAGACTCGGTTGGTCAGGACGGGCATGTTCGGAATGCAGGACGCTGGTCCCGCCACAGACGTGCGTGGGCTAGGTACTTCCGCCCAATGGGCCGCAAGGCGTACCACGCCTCTGTCTTCCACTTGATGGTGGTCAATTTCCCTTATGCGCTGATTGCGTGGATATATCTATTTGTCTTTACATTGGTGTGTGTTCGATTTCTTGGCGGTGGCGGACTTCCGTGCTGAGCGATATGTGCTGGTGGCATCTCATAGGCTGGTACGACACTTCTCATCACGTTGCCCCTTGGAGCCCTGTTGTGCTTCCTTGATCTTCTTGGAGCCCGCGCATTTGCCAGAGGCGAGGTCAGCCTTTCTTTCCTGTCACCAGCCTTGTCTCCTTATCTCTTTTATACTCAGCTTGCATTACAAACAAAGTTTCATGGCCCCCTAGCATATCCTCCACCATATCCTCCTAAACCGATATTCCAGCGTATGCGCCCTCCCGAGCTTTCCGCGGCCGAGAATGGTGCATCAAGTGTGCAATATGAAACGTCATTTTACAAGAACGCTTACGCCATGGTGGGCCCATCGACCGTCTATTTCCCATTAATATCAATGCTTACTCGGTCCCCACTGCCAGTTCACGGATGCGACGACGTACCAGGCACTGTTCTACTTTCTCGTGATCAAGCCCAGTATCACTCTTTGCATGTCGATAGCGTTGATGGTGTTGGTTCCAGTGTCGTACGTGCTCATTCTGCCCGCTCCCCTGATGCTTCGGGTCGTCCGTAGGCTAGGGATATGGCAGGCGAATGTTGCGGTGGAGGGATTATATTACCAGGTCACATAGGTCCATGCATGTAATACGTTGTAGCGAATATGATGGGCGAGGGGCGTAATTCGCTTACGACCCTGTGGCGTGGTTGCTCACGGCGTTTATGAACCCACGATTTCTGCTGACGCGTCTTGACTTGCTTCCACGACGCCAGGGAACATAGCCGCAGCGCGGAACCGTTCTTGACTGAGTCACACTGTGGACGTCTAGAATCTTCAGACACTAGCTATAAGCCCTGCCTTTGCTTCGTACACAGCTTGTGCAGAGACCCTACATAGCTTTGCGCCCCCTTGTGCTCACACTCCCACCACGTCCTCTTCACTCCCACTTTTTCCTCTCAGCGTCGCAGCATTGGATTGTACGCTGTCGCACATACACCCTCACTGTCATGGACGCTCTCAAGTCGCTCGTGCAACCCCTCGTCGGCGGCGCAGGAGGCTCGTCGGTCATTGACGGCGTGAAGCTCGTTGTTTTAGGAGGCACTGTCGAAACTGCGCGCAGGGTATCTAGCTCTGCATGGTATGTATTCAGGCAGGATCCCCTAGAGCTCGCACTGACCCCTCGTCCCCCGTCGCAGGTCTCACTTTGTCAACTGTAAGCGCCGTCCTGTGGAAGACGGGCGCAGCTGACGACTATTTGTAGCTTTTTTCCTCACAGCTCATTTCTCTGAGGAAGACTACCCTTACGACTGGCTCATGCTGTGGCTCTCTCGTCGCCCAGAGTGGCAGCGCTCTAGGGAGTTCGAGACGACCACGCGAACGACGACTCCTGGTTTTTCAGGCACTCAAACCGCAGACAACTCGTTTGGCGACGAAGAAGACGACGGTGACGAGGATGCACCGCCTGGCAAGGTCAAGACACGCGTTGTCTTCCAGCCCACGCCAGACACAACGCACACCATTTATTACAGGGGTCACTGGCTCAGGGTGCGTCGTAGCAAGAAAACGGACGGCAGTGGCTGTGAAGTCCTGTCAATAAGGTACTCGTTCTATTTTAATTCAACTCGTGGCAACTAACACGGTCCGAACACAGCGTCGTGGCTCGCAGCAATGCCATCCTCAAGCAGCTCGTCCTCCAAGCAAAGAAGGAGTACGAAGCAGAGGCCATCCACCGCATCCAGATCTACTTTGCAGATTCTCATGGCAGTTGGCGCTGGACAGACTCCCGTCACAAGCGTCCCATGTCGTCCATCGTCTTGAACCCAGGTGTCAAGGAGATGCTTCTCAATGACGCTCGTGACTTCCTCAAGTCCGAGAAGGCATGTCTTCTCCCGCTTGTTATCCCCTAATGTGCTTAATAATTCTCCTTCTCCAGTGGTACGCTGACCGCGGCATCCCATTCCGTCGTGGATACCTCCTTCACGGCGTTCCAGGATCAGGGAAGAGCTCTCTCATCCATGCAATAGCCGGAGAGTTGATGCTTGACATCTATACCCTGTCCTTGTCATCCTCATGGATCAGTGACAGCACCCTGACTACGCTCATGGGTCGCGTCCCCGCTCGCTGCATCGTCCTTCTCGAAGACTTGGACGCGGCGTTCACCCGCAGTGTTACCCGCGACAAGAGCTCTAGTGGATCTCCTGATTCGGGCAACAACAGCAACGGAGAGGAGGCAGCCGCTGGTCCGGAGCAGCCCTCGACAACGTCGAGCGGTCGCCACAGGCGCCACAAGGACCACATCTCGGATGTCAACACGCTTAGTTTGAGCGGTCTTCTCAATGCCTTGGATGGCGTTGCCGCTGCAGAGGGTCGCATCCTTTTCGCGTAAGTCTTGGCCATTTGCTTTATTGACACCCAGTTGACAACAATAATAGCACCACGAACCACTTGGAACGTCTGGATCCTGCACTCTCGCGTCCTGGTCGTATGGACGTCTGGATCGAGTTCAAGAACGCTTCCAAATGGCAGGCGGAAGCTCTCTTCCGTAACTTCTTCCCGTCGACCGACAAGGATGATGAACCCATAGAGGGCGACCTTGAAGGCATTGAACTCCCCTCCACGCCAGCACCTCGGTCGCCATCATCCCATTCTTCCACTTTGTGGTCCATGTCACCTTCGTTCTCTTCGTCGACCTCGTCCCTGGCGTGCTCGACCAGGAACTCGCAATCCCCACCAGAATCCGTCGTTGGCTCGGAAGCATTCGGCGCGAAGAACCAGGCATATCTCCCACCCCCCATTGAGGAGCACATTACTGCGTGCCAGCACTCTGCCAAGCCTTTGGATGGTGACAAACTTGCCCAACTGGCCAAAACGTTTGCGGACTCGATCCCCGACGACGAGTTCAGCGTTGCGGCACTGCAAGGATGTGAGTTTGTTTTCAACTGTGACTTTTGGGCGTGATATCTCTTCCTTGGGCGTGTGCTGGAGCGTTGTGGGGGCAAAATCATTACTAACATACCTTTTCTCCTTTTTACCAATTGTAGATTTGCTCAGGAACAAGTCGCAACCTGAAGCCGCAGCGGATGGGGTGGCCGCCTGGGTTGTTAGCGAGAGGGAAATGAGGGAACGTCTGAAGAGGGAAAAGGAGGCCCGCGAAATCAAGGAAAAGCTGGAAGTGAGTGCTCGGCGCAAATCTCCGTCTGCCGGGCTTTCCATCGTATGACCTGTATTTCCGAGATCGAGTCGCTGATCGATTTCGTGTACAGCGTGAGAAAAGGAGGAAAGAGCTCATCGAGAAGGAGAAAGAGAAGGTCGAATTGGAAAAAAAGGAACTCGAGCTGACCAAGCTCCGTCAGCAACTTCAGGATCAAGAGACCAGAAGCAAGGCCGAGTCGGACAAGAGTGAAGACGAATCCGGCCCTGTTCCCAACGTCGAGGTGCCCAAGGACGAGGATAAGAGTGAGAGCAGCACCGACGAGGACAGCGATGAGGAGAACGCTCCACCTCCCTCGACCCCTCCCGAGACGGCTTGGATCAGTGTCCCGCCAGGATCCAGTTGACTATCCGCGACCCCCGCCGCTGTTGAGATAGACGTCCCCGCTCCTCAAATTCCTATTATAGAGCCGACAGCAACGATTCGTGAGGATGATCATGATCCCACAGCGACGGATACCCAGGAGCATACCCCCGCCGCTCAAATCGTGGCCGATCGTCAGCTTGTGGCGGCGTCGAGTACTCTCATACTCCGCCACGCTGGCGGTTTCGCCTTAGTGTATTCTATGCTGCATTTCTATTTCTTCCATTTGTATACACTCCTCTTGCAGTTCAATGTCGCTGGGCGGCGCAAGCAGACCTAGTGTGTTTTTTGCACAGGTCTTCTTCGTCTGCCCTTCAAGCATCGACACTAGTCACCTCTCCACCCATCTCCGCATATGCTAACGTTGTATATATCCAGGGTTTTCTGATCGTTGTATACTCGCTTTTCTTACAAATATTGACCTTCTTGACTCGCATCTAATCCACTGCTGTGTCATTACCTCATATTAACCTGATTAAATTAGAAGTCATGTTGGACTTCTCATCGGATGCATCCATGCCTGCCAACTGTTGCGGCGTCGTTGGCGATGCAACATCTAATACTGTATCTCGGGCCGGCTTAAGCGAGGCCGACTGGCACCATATTCATTGACAGCTAGTCCGGGTCCTGTGCTTGCGTCCAACCAATACAAATTCTCAGATAAGCCTTCAGAGAGTCGTCAAGCAATAACGCTACTCGACCGCTTTTCACATGAAGACGTTTTCCGAGGGTGTCATGCACAAGATCGTAGGGCACCTCATTTCGCCGTCTAGATGGCCAAACACTTTGTTTATTCAGTACGCGCTAGTAACCTGTTTCGGAAGCCCAGACGGGAAATAATGCTTGAACAAGTCTGGGTAGTGGCGTTCGGCAGCGTCGGGGTGGCTCCTAAACACGATAACGCACGTCAGTTGTCGTAGTTCCGATGGTTAATACCGCGGCTGCAGACGGTGTGCAGCACATGGACTCACTTGACGCGGCCTATCAAGTTGACTTTACCCGAGGGCTCGCGATCGAACTCGCTAAAGTTGACGGCTGTTACAAAACGGGAGTAGGATTCCAATAGGGGGTTCACACGCGTGCGCGCGGCGGGAGGTCGTTTAGACCCGGAGAGAAAGGCCCGGTTCACGGGAAAGAGGTGTCACGTACAATCTGTTGTTGCGGGGTCACCCCTCAGTTCCTTGAGTTTCAGGATGTCTGTCGGGACTATCCTCGTGTGCGTGATGAGCCAGGTTCATGCATGACACGGGGTGAAAAGAGGACCTACGGTCGAGTACTTCGTCAGCGAGCCGTGCGTCCAGGCTGATGTTTTGGAAAAAGGGCACAGAGTAGCGGGGCGTCGAGCCGACGGGGGGCGAGAGGACCCGGTGAGAGGTGGCGCGTGCGAGACCGCGCGTGACGAATTCGAGGGCTGTTTACGGGTGTGTCAGTAAAGGGTTGATAACGGGGCCAAGTTTATTACCCTTTCCGATGTTCACGACAAAGGTTCCGGGGATCGGGGGTGCGTCGATCCATTCGCCGGAAAGGTTCTGGACTTGGAGACCACGATGTGGAGAAGCTTGCAGGAGCTGTAATGAGGATCAGGCGTGGACCATTATTTGAGGAGCCGAGAAGATCTCTTACGAATGTGAGGAAGCCGGCATCGTAGTGAGGACCGACGCCTTGATCGGTGAGCGACCCATCGTTGGCTGGGTACTTGACAACCTAGAAGCATGTCTCGGTACCGGGCACGGTGCAATCTCTCGCCCTCATCTCGATCTCACCTTGCCTCTGTGCTGCATCAACTCATCTTTATCGTAGAATTTGTTGAGAGCATCCGACGGGAGACCGAACGCTTCCGCGAGCAAACTAATGAAGCGATAGCTGAGTTGCTGCACCTGAGCAAGGTATGTTTCCAATGTATCTCGGAACCCTGGCATAAGATGTTCGTCGGGCCACTAGTAGGAACCAGACCGATCGTCAACTCGGATAATCGGCCTGATGCAGGTGATCGCGCACCTGGCAAGGTCCCCACAACCGCAAGTATTCCGGAGCGCCGGGTCTCCATCGAGTCTGGTGAGGGGTTGCGAAATCAAACTGTTCCCGATAATCCGACTTGTTCTTGGTGAATTCTGCGCCAAGTTTTGAATACCCCAAGAAATGAGGGGAGTTGGCCATGACGATCTTGTTCTTTGCCTCTTGCGGGAGATCGAAGAGACGGGGGATATACCCGATAAGATCGTCGATGACTTGTTGCGGTACCGTGTGGTGCTTCAGGTAGAGAAAGCCGACATTAATCAGTGTATGTCTTAGCTGGTCGATGAACTCGGATTTATGAGCCTGGTCATTGGCAAGGGCAAAGTCGAGGACTGGGATGCGGGAGAAGTTGGCAGCCATAGAGAATACCAGGCGTGCGCTCGATGCTTTAATAGAGAGACGGCAGCAGACTCGGGGATTATGATATGCTCAGTCAGCCCGGGTTTATGACGTCATGATCAGGTGGTATCGCGCTATTCTCGGCAGCAACCCCATATCGCAGTTTGTCCCCAGCTACTGTACGAGTAACAGTACGACTTCACATCGGCTGAACGACCTGTTCAAGTCAGCAGAGAGTAAATGAAAACAAGAGAAAGACGACGCCCGATCATCGATGATTGTTTTCATGAAAGTGAACACAGAGAAACTGGCCACACTGGCTCGAAACGCGAAAGCTGACAGGCCAACGGCAATTTCGGGCCGAAGGTTGCAACAGTTTAGCGACGTTTGCGTTAGCTCGCGCTCCGGACAGCCTCTAGTCTCCGAGGCTGGGATGGCGGAAACCTGTGTTCCACAGCAACAGGAACCATACAAAGCGCGTGTGACTGAGGAGAGTCGAGCGATATACAGAAAATCGTGCGCCTGAATTTGCTGATGCTCCAACTTGATGCGAATCTTGGTGTAAGCGACCCGACCGCCGCGCGTAGCCGTTACACCAAAAGGTAGAATACTGAATGGTTACCCATTCAGTATCACGGCGGTATATGCAGTTACGGGACCTAGGTAAGCCAGCGTGCTTTCACAAGCTGGAGCTTGAAAAATCAGCCCAAGTTATCGCAGTGGACAGGTGAGTTGCATACCGGGTAAATACGCCACCGCTATGGCAATGTAAGATATCTTACCGCACAACGAATCGAATATTGTACGCACACACTACCACCGTCGCACTTGGCAATATCTGAAGCCCGAATCCACTCACCCTCTCAGGCTGCATCGGCATGTTGAATCGGACCTTGGCCTCCTTTTTCGGGAGGGACTCGGCAACACAAGTCACGACACGGTTTTCACGTATTTGTTAATTTTGGTGCCAGAACCGGGTCACGATCTCGTAGTAGAACTTGTCGTTGTACAAGGCAAGCGTTGTGCGTACGCTCTGAGTGGCAAAGGTGAGCTTGTGAGGAAGGTCGACCCTCTTTCGGGGAGGCATGGCGAACTGGTCGAACTTGCTGAGGAGAGCGGATGGTTGCCAGGACAGAGGGAAATTGTGCAGTGAAACGGTCGAGACATGGCCACGCGTAATAAGCTAGCGTGAAGTGGGAATTGGCCGCCGCAGCTTGTCCATCACCGTGACTTTTTTGCGTTATTTTTAACAACGATCCCAGCAAATGGAAAAAGCCGGATATCACAGAAGATACTCGGAGATGCGAGAGACGAGAGCTCCGCAGAGTTCCGCACGGTTGTATCGACGCGAGAAAGTGGAAAACGGTTTCGATATGACGATGCGTGCAGCCGGCGATGACTCTTTGAAGGGACCAGCGGATGGAATAAGGGTTATTTTGAAAGCATATTCCCATACACACTTACACACGTATACGACGGGCAGTGAGAATGATCAAGGCACAGACCAATGCCTGTGGGCAAGAGAATGTGCGCCGCCGGAGAGCGCAACGCCTTCAGGTCGCTACCATCAACTCGGTTACACAGTTGCAGTGAGCACACGTAGCCTGCAGGGAAATACAGATAAGCCAGTGACCGCGATGAAGGTATGTACTCACTGACAATGCGTGGTCCACTCCGACGAATTGCCGCGAATGGCAACCTGCAATTGGAAGTAGTGTTGTTACACTATTCCCAACTGACATACTCTCGCGTACCTGCGTTTCGCATGTTGTCCACTGGCGTTTCTTTTGGTTCGAGTGCCAGATCCTCACGCCTGCGGTCTGCGGCGCCGCTCGACCCAAATTCACCCACATCCAGCGTTTTCGCAGGTCTGGACGACGAGCTGCGTGATGCTCGCCGCGTGCTTTCTCAAGGCCAAGAAGAAGACCTCCGATACGCCCTCGACCGTGTCCTCAACAAAGTGGAAGAGCTCGTGAGCCCACGTCCAACTTCATTCTGCCCCGACGACCTCTCAATCGATCCCCGACCTGTCCCGTTTTGTAGTCTTCCCTGCTTAAGACAGCAATCAAGACCCAGACCGAGCTAGAGACACAGTTGAATCTCGCAAAGTCGAATCTTCAGCTGGTTATATCCAACAATGAGATGCTCGAAGAGGCTCTGAAGAGGGAGACACCATGCAGTGCAAGGGATGTGGGTTGGCGTCGCTGGAGTGCGCGCGAGGTTCAGAATTACAATACCGAAAAGCAATCTGAAGAACGCCCCCGAAGCCTAGATTATGGTCCCTTGAATGAATCTGGGACACCTGCGGTTCCGTCCAGTGCGGCCGTGGTCCTCGTTAATGGTGTCAAGCCTCCGGTAGGGACGGGCTCCACTCCTCAATCAACAACCCCGGTAGCGAGCCAGGAAAGCCGTTTCTTTAAATTTCGGTTCAGTAGCGGTGGGTCAGATACAGACACGTCTGTTCTAGCTATAGCTCATCCCTGGACAGGTGGAACTCGATCGCCCGCCCTCGCCCCCCATCCCTCACATCTCACTTCACCTTCTCTTTCAGCACTGGTACCAAATGCACGAGAAAAGGAGATGGAGGGGCTACAAGAACAACTCGAGCGTGAACGTCAGGCGCACAAAACCGCGGATGCGGCCAAGGCTGCGCTGGAAGCGGAGCTTGAGTCGTTGTCACAAGCATTGTTTGAAGAGGTAAACACTTCTTCTTTGATAGATTCCGTTCATCTGAACACCCCGCAGGCGAACAAGATGGTCGCTACCGAGCGTATGAGAAGGGCCGAGACCGAAGAAGAGCTGAACCAAACGCGCTTGGAGAAAGATGCACTACATCAGGCACTCAAACTAATCGAGGGAGAGAACGGACGATTACGCGGCGCAAATGCCTCGCCTGATACCGCTTCGGGTCGGACCAATCAGTCGGACGCACCGTCCCAGCTGTCTGTAGTTACGCCTTTGCGTTCGAGTCCAAACCCGCCGTCGCCTCAGTCGCCGACTGGCAAGGTTACCCCTACCGCACCTTCGTATGAGCTTCCCATGCACATTGCCAGTTTTGTGCTCGAACCTGCACCCAAACCATCCCTAGCTGGACTGCATCGGAAAACTGCATCAATGGAGATATCGGGGACTGCTGATTTGTCCGTCAGCTCCCTGAAAGGGTCGCAGCCGACAATTGTGACTTCGGCCCCTGTTCCATTGATGCCTCACGAGCCATCGCCATGGGCAGATGTAGCGTCGTAGCCACTGCCAGGGCCTTGATCTTGGTTTGCTCTCATCGGCTATGTGATCTGATATACACCTTCCACACGCAGTCTAACGATTAGTACACAGTGGTAATGTAGTACGCTAGACATCTATATACTTGCACAATATCGCTGCTTTGCACGTCGCTTGTTTGTCCGACTCAAATGTCAGTGATATCCGCGCTTCTTACCCGGAATGTCAGCTGTTCGGTCGAGTACACAGCGTCGTCCAGCTGCACCTCTAACCCCAACATTGCAACCAAAACCCCAAATCTCCCTTGAAGAATGGGAAGCCAAAGCACCCTTGAGCGACCTCGCCCTCAAGAGTGTGGCTGCCATCAAAGCGGCCAGTGAAAAGTCGCCCCTTCCTCTGAAAGTAAGTCCGGTCGATTCGTCGCCATGCGAGCGGATTCGTCTCACAGTCAAAAAGGTCGCCATCGAGGACGACGCCTCGCACCCACCTACTCCCAGTTTACGCGCGACGACCAAACTCGGGTCGGGTTCCCAACCTTCCACTCCCGTTCTTGCATTCACGCGTTCACTGCCTTCGCATGCCCTGGATCCCAAGGTGCCCATACAGACGCCTCAGCAATTCTATGACTGGTTCGCACAAGTCGATCGTTCCGTCGCACATAGCCAAGAGGCCCATTTCAGGGCGCATGTGGCCACGGTAGCGGAACATTTGGGTACAGCAGACATGTTGCTCGAACGACTTGACGAGGTGGAGAAGGAGGTGGATAGCATGCTTGAAGGATGGAGGGGCGTCGAGGAGGGTGGCAGGAGCTTGAAGGATGCTTGTGAACGGCTTCTCGAAGACAGGGTCAGTTGCTGTGCATTTTCTAGGTCATTTGTTCACTGATGTGCTTCCTGATTGATCTCAGGACAAGTTGCTTGACCTCACAGACGAGATTGATACTAGACTGGAGTATTTCCAGGAGCTCGAACACGCGACTCGGATGCTTAATCACCCTGGAGAATCACTTGTCCTACAAACTGACTTCTTGTACATGGTCGAACGTGTCGATATATGCATTGAATATTTGAAGGCTCATGTGCGTTTTTTCACTAGTCGCTATCACATTAATGCGCCGGTGCTGAGGATATCGTATCTAGCGGTATTACAAGGAAGCAGAGGTCTACCTACTGCGCTTTCAGCAATGCATGACACGCGCCATGACACTCATCAAGATGTTCTTTGTCGGCTCCCTCAGAGCTCTCACAGCAGATGTATCCAAGCGTTTGTCTGAGAAGGTAGCCCGATTACTTTTATCTTGAACTTTTCCCAGTTAACCCCAGTAGGATGTATCTGCCACAGCACAGATGCATCTTTTGTATACCAGATTTCGGAGTGTTGCACCTCAACTGGCACCTCTCCTCAACGAGCTCGAGCGGAGAGCGACTGCGCACCCAGAGGAACTCTCCGCTCTCTTGTCTGAATGCCATTCAGCCTATTTCAGTGCACGCAAGACCCTATTGATTGGACGTTTGATGGAAGAAATACGAGGGCTGGATCCAACGCACACGGAGCTTGTCGAACTTGTGCGCATTCGATTCTCCATCTAAAATGTTGACGTTAATTTTCTGCTCACAGACAAACGCGGGATGCGCCTATTTGAAACAACTTTGTATGGACGAATTCAATCTCTTCCGCCAGTTTTTCGATTCCGGCGAGGATCAATTATAGTGAGTCGTATCGTTTACTACACCTATCGCCCTTGATTTAGAATTGGCATGTATAGCCCCTACCTAGAAACCCTCTGTGATTACCTCTACGATGATCTCCGGCCTCGTATTCTCCACGAGACGAGACTCACTACGCTCTGCGAAGTTTGTACTGTCCTTCAAGCCTTGATGGTTCTCGACGTCGTTGAGTTCCCTGAAGAAGCCCCCGACGAGCTCAGCGTGGACCTCGATCATCCGAAGCCAAGAGGCCTCGGGAGACTTCATATCAGCCACTTGCTACAAATGGTTCTTCAAGATGCTCAGACAAGACTGTTCTTCAAGGCTCAGAGCTTGATTCAGGCTGAGATCAGGTACTATGTCCCAAAGTCGGAAGATCTGGCGTATCCAGACATACTCGTAGGTTTGTTGTGCGAGACTCCTCATTTCCGTGGATCAGAGAACGCTCATGAAGCACTGTAGCTGTGAGAAAACCTATTTCTCAGCACGACATCCGGGAGAAGGAAAGTGTTAGTCGGTTGTTCCAACTTTCTTCCTTGGATAAGCAGGAGACGTGGTATCCAACCTTGCAAAAAACTGTTTGGGTGCTATCTCAATTACATGATTTCGTCAAGGTAAAACTTCGGTGCACCTTCCAGTTTCCGTAATTCACGTACATGACCAGCCTGCGATATTTGAAGACATTGCTCAGGAAGCCGTCAGCCTGTGTCGACAGTCGCTCGTATCGTCCAGTACCATCATAGGGCAACGTAATGCTCCTGCAAGCGCACTCGATGGAGAACTCTTTCTCGTTCGACATCTCCTGATCTTGAAAGAAGTCGCAAACAACCTGGACTTGGCTGGGAGAGATACCCAACGACAAACAAGCCAGGGTGGCATGACAGGTAATCACCTGTCGGTTACACCTCGAAGCCCTACTGACGTTGATTACGCAGACGCACTGACTTCCATTTTCAACAGGACAACGGCGTTACTTCCCGACGCACTCTTTGCATCCCTCGGCATGCCACGTGGATACGAGAGCATGACGGATGCCAGACATGTAAGTAACTGCTAATACCGTCCGGAAGTTCTGCTGGAAGTCAATGTCCATTCCTCAGGAAATCGACCAAGACCTCAAACGCGCTTGTCAAAACCTCATATCACTCTGCGCCAAGGGTCCGTGCGAATCTATGCAAGAATGGGTCGACCATGTGCGGGCATTCAACGCCTCCCGTGCGGTTACCCCGGCGACGAATCCACCGGGACCGGTTACGTTGCTCACCGAACAAGACTGGGCGCGCCAATCTGTGGCTGAAGAGTTGCATGCCAAGTTTGCTGAATCATGTGAACGCGATCTCAGGGCAGCGGTGACGAAGCTCCGGTTATATCTAGAAGACAATCGGACGGTGTCGGTGTTGCTCACGCATGTGAAAGAAGCAGTTGTGGATGGGTATATGGAGTATAGGGAAGTCATGTGGAACATGTACGCGGGAGCTCTGACAGGGGTTGTGTACTCGGAGGAGAGCTTGAAGGAGAGATTGCGTGCTATTTGTGATGAATGACAACTTTCGTGGAGTTCGGCGGTCACGTTGATTGCATTGCTCGAGTGCTGCATCCATGTTCAGGGGAATCAAGCTACCCACTAGGTTCTTGGATGTTCGGTCGATCAACACGACCGACGGCCGCGAACTGGCGAAGGGAGGTCAAAACGTCACTTCCAAACGGAATAGATGTCGTACACGCCGCGGATGCTGATCGTGATAACTTTTGACGGAGAGTTATCCTACAGTACCCCCTCGCTAGTGCCCTTGTTGAAGAACATAGCACCACTATCCGTCAGTCTATATTGCAATGCAGCCGAACGGGTGATCAGAGAATATGAAGGTTTGCTCTCCACAGGACCCAGGTGCAGGCAAAGCTACATGGTGTATAATGGGCTTCGTTCGCTCAGATTAGGATCTGAAGGGTCCGAACTTACCTCACCACTCACAGCACCACTGCGCCCGCTTGATAGAGGTCTAACCTCCACATGGTAGGAGCACAGTTGTAAAACGTGCCGGAAAAGAGGGTCAGGTTCTGATCGATTGAGGACATGATGTCGTATCAGGAAGGTTGCAGACTCCTAACAGGCCCAGGCCTCTGAATTAGCACGTTTACGACGATAGAGAATGCCCTACCTTCAGACACAATGCTCGTAACGCACGACAAAGTCGTGATAATTCCAGAACGGAATATCCAAGCCATTCAAGGGTTGCGATATCGTCCAAGATGACGAGACTTTTCCCATTGTCACCCTGTCCACTACGCAGCTCCATGGAGACGAGGTCAAAAATTCGCCTCAATCTCGAGTCTCTAGAGCTCGTGTCAGGAATGTCAGACTCTTCTGATTCATGCTCCTCGAGGTGCGAGTAGACATCAATGAATTTGAACCTCGCGTTTTGCGAAATGTTCAAGCTCTTGATGATGTCCTCAGTATATCTTACAATAGATGCTACTCGATACGCACTGACTTGGACGCCACTGATCTTACTCGTTCAATGTCCTCCGAGACGGAGAGAAAGAGACACCGAGACTGCTTTGAATCCTTCAGGCGCAGATTCAGAAATTTGTGGATCAAAAAATCTGCAGGAGCCTGAAGTTCGTCAGTGATTAATATAAGCCCAACGTGAGAGGCGAGGTCTGGAGGTGGAAATGATTGCATAGTGCTTGAAGTCCAGAAGCCTGAGAAATCTAATCTACTAAATCGGTCTAGTACGAAGAGGCCTTTGGACAACAAGCACAAACAACGCCTCACGGTCCTACTACGAGCGACCGGTCAGTTTATCGATCACAATGAAGCTACGCTCGCGTTGATCAGGGCTGTAGTGTTTCTGGACCTATCGACGGTAGCCGGGTCGCACTATGGCTTCGGGGGAATCCTTCGAGACGCTTTTTGGGTCTTGTGTGCTTGAGGTTTTTACGCCGGATACCTCGATTTCGTTTCCGGAAGATGATGTTGTCGTCGACGATTGGCTCACGAGCGTCAAACAACCTCATGCAGAGAGACAGCAGGCTTTCTTCGGTGAGGTACATTGTATGCTCATCGTTGCACCCCACCAAAGCTCACGGGTATCTAGACGAGCAGTTGAATCTGCTTCTTGTGATGTACATCAAGCATCCATCTCTCAATAATGCACATGATCAGTATAATCCTCCGCGGTCCATTGTGGGCTTGCTCAGTCACGTACAAGTATCGCTAGAAGCGACGTACATCTCCCAAACGCCAAACCAGGATGTGCCGAACACCGCTAGTCTTGTCCCTCCTCGCACGTCATCCATGGTCAAGGGACGCCCTCCCTCGTTTCATCCTTCGATATTTCCACCTAACACTCCGACTCCGATCCCGTCGACTACTGAAAGTGACCGCAAATACGTGCAATCAGAGGGAACTTTGCTCTTTTCTGGTATTTGGGGAACGAAAAAAACAACAGAGGAATCAAAGGAGAAGTTCGCACTCCTGTTTTCCGAGACCCAAAGAAGCTGGATTGCGGTTTATGAACTTTCCTTCATTGTGTGTAAGTAAGGTCTTGATATCCTCGTGTTTGTGCAGACCATGTTAAACTTCTTAGCCTATCTGCGCCTTCCCTTCTCCGATCCTCTGCTTTGCCTGACATCATCTGCTACACTACGGGATAATGCTCTATCTCTCTCGCAGTCAACTCACCCACTCGTTGCATATCTCGCCCGAATGGGTATGATTTCCCATCCGGACTTAGGAGCCGTGACGAGTGGTGAAGACGACGAGGAGGACGAAGAAAACGAAGACACTGGCTTCGAGGAAATCAACCTACTCGATGGCCTCACATTGGGTGCGTCTATGCATCACGATTCGGTGGTTTATGGTGGTTTAGTTTGTTTTGTAGTGGCCGGCGTATCATCTGACTCCGAGTCGCTCCATCTCCCTTCAACTCGACTAGGAAATGCCACACGTCAACGAGGCTTCTCGCTTCCTTCGGTATCTGCACCGACTCGAACCCCTCCTTCAACCTCCAGACAGACTCCAAATCACATCCTGCGAAAATCTTACCGCAAGGTCCTGCAGACTGTCTCTGGATTTCGTGTCCGAATGCGTACTGTATTTGTTCCTCACGTCTTGCTGCCGAGGAACCCGTCTGCTTCCGAAAGCGACCAGAACGCTTACAACCGCGATGATTTCGAAAATGGGAATGAAGAGCGGGAGGCGGGAAACAGTGAACGCACTGTAGTCCTTTGCGTCGAGGTGGAGAACTCTGGAGAGTCAGGTTCAGCTATGGGTTTCTCGCTCGAGCGGTTGGATGTGAAGATCGGCGGAGAAGGTGCGACTACAAGATTGATCGGATGGGGAGAGTGTGCTTTTGACTCGGATACCGAGAACCACCTCTTTCCTCTTCGGATAGGTTCAATGGAGCAGTACAACCTCCTCTACGTCGTATCCTTCTGGAGCACACCAAACGATCAAGAAGATCTCTTGTTGACAGGCCAGGCTATCAACGAAGGCGGCGAATTACAGAGAGCGGTGGCAATCACTGTCTACGGTAGACCATATCTCACAAGTGAAGTCAGAGATGAAAACAACATCCTATCCTACCCGACTCAAACCTTTTCCTCTCGGTGGAACTGCATTCTCGACTTATCATCTAAACCCCGCGAGGAACCTGCAGATTTCCACGAAACCTCCGCAGGACGCAGTGCCCTCCCCGAGCCCCCGTCACCCTTTCCAGGCCGTACGGCTCTCTCATCTCTATTCTCGTCTCGTGCAGCCACAACACCCACTCCCCAAGCAATCGCAGGAAAGCGACACACGCTTCCCGGCAGTATCATGGCCATGCGTGCTATTAACCCTCCCGCCAACGTTCGTCTCTCTCTACCGTCTCGCGAGCACCCCGGAGGGTCCGCTGCGCTACCTGCTCCGGCGAGTTTCACCCCTCCTTCTCTTGCAATTCAGACATTCAATCGATCGGTTCCGACCACGTTTGGAATGACACCTCCACCACTGGGTGGAGCGGGTGGGTTCAATGAAATGCCCGCACAACCGTTCATCACACCGCCTACCCCCGCCTACCCCGCGTTCTCGCCTGGCACGACAGCAAATACGCCATACATCCAGTCCTTTGGGAGTCAACAAAGCTATTCCGGACCGAGCGTCGAGGTCAGACGAGAGAGGGGGATGGGCATGATGGCCGCGGTGCCACAGACGCCGCTCCCGACCGTCTTGAATACTCAGTTTGACAGTCGACAACAACCTCTGCCGGTGCCCTCGGGCGAGCCCGTCGTCGTCTCTGTGGGCCTCTTACCCGTTGAACCCGGCGACAGCTGTCCGTTTGGACAGAGGAAGCTATATCCGTCGGATCAGTTCACGTTGGATATTTTCGTCTACAATCAAAGCTCGTGGACCAGAAGGTTTGAGGTTAGCTATCCAAATGCAGATAGACGACAGCGGAAAACAGAACAGAACAAGGCCACGTCAGGATCTAGGGGGAAAAGTGTCCTGGAGGAACTCAAGGCTTCGATCGCTCCCCCCGGTATCTTACCCTTGCAGAACCGAGTGAGGGTCGGGTGAGTTCAGAAACACCGTTTGCTATTCATTCGTGTTTCTAAGGATCGGTCCACTTCCACAGCCCGCTCAAGCCATCTACTTGTCAATCCGTCCGTATGGACTTCCTTGCCATTTCTCCTGGCGTGCATTCTGTCGACATCCTCACGCTAACGGACGTCGAGACTGGCTATGCAGTTAACTTACGGTCAGTATAAAAGGCGGGATCTTTTCCACTAATGACTGACTCAGCTTCAGATCTGTTATGGACATCGTCGTCCATGAACACACAGTAGATGAGGAAGAAGAGAAGGTTCCATAGCTGATATTTTATGTACCTGAGGCATGTACGTCGTGGGTTCCGGTGCCGTGATCAGAACACCGAGGGAAACGAAGAGAACAAATATGAATATACAAGAACAGCCAAGCGTGGGATGGGATCAGACGAGGACACCTAGTGCCTAGTGGTACATGGTAAAAGACCTGGGCGTCCTTGTGCGGAAATGTTAGACTGGACATGGGTAGGATCCAAAAGAGGTGGGCAGAGACATGGTGGGATTCGGCATAGTGGGAAAGAACTAGGCAGTCGCCAAATAAAAATGTTTATATCCACTGAGTTTTGTCCCAGCCTGGGTCCTGCAGGAATGCGCAAAGGACTTTGCTACCGGTCTAGAGGCGAGAAAGAAAACGTGAGAACTGTTTAAGGTAGAGTGGGGTTAAGGACCGCACCTGCAAAAGAGGATGACCAGCAACGACGCTAAGGAACCGTTCGAGTCCTTCCCTCCGCGTTTCGATGACTTCATCAGAGAACCTATTAGTGAAGACCTTGCCAGGGAGGGGAGGAATGTTGACACGAGCAGACTCCCGTTCGAGGATATCACGGAACGCTTCAAAATCAGAGTAACGGCGTCTCACGAGGGAGTGGCGTAGTTTGAAAGCAGGTATGTTGGTCTAAGGTTTTCAGGCTCACAACAGGGAAAAACACTATCAAACGAGAAACATACTTTGCACACGATTTCGTAGTCGGTAAACATCTTCCGACCAAATCCTAGGGTAACATCAACTATGATGTCGGGGGATATCGGCGAAGAACGCCTGCCCACCGTGCGTTTGAGGATTGCGAACCTCAATTTCCAGAAAACTCTCTGGAACGCTGTACATCTCCTCGATCTGCAAGGCGCTTGCTCGGGTACATTCAGGGGGGACAGAGAAAGGATTGAGAGGTACATACGGTTTGCTCACGCGCCCCGAGACGGGGCTCGTCGAACGCGGTGCTTCGGGCGAAGGGCGACACAGTGGCCATGGTCGTTGTGAATCAAGGAACAGGTACAGGTCGCAGCAACACAGCAACGTCACAAGGTCACGCATATGTAACATCGTTGTCACGGTGCGCTCATCCGATTCCGAGGATCGTGCCTTAGTCTGGTGACCAGTAACCCCGGGCCGTCGATAGAATCGTGCCTAGCCGCGAGGTTACCTGCTGAATACGATAGGTTGCCCTAGTGGAGGGTGGACGACATTCTACATCCCGACTCTTGGGTCTGCCTAGGGGAGACTAATAGGTTGTTGACTTTGGCTCATACACAAAGTGATGGACACCGTAACAATATCCATCTACTGAGGTACGGTGGACTTTTACGTTTGCGCATGCCCAGCGGTCAACCGATCGACACTCCAGTTGGGTCGGTACGTGCGACATGCGGAGAAAGGGACGTCTGCCAATTCTGGTCTGGTCACCTTTCTGGCGCTATTAGCTGATCCCATAGGCAAATCATACGCTAAGTACTATAGTGGTTAATTATCACCGAAGATGAGTTTGAGATTTTGCAAGCTCTCAGGATCCGCTTTGCCCGACTTGTTCGTTCCTCGAAACGCTTCCTTGACGATGGCAGTCTTGCGCTTCTGGATCTCCAGGATGTTTCCTTCGATGGTATTTTCAATCTGGGCGAACATCAATATTGGAAGTATGCAGAATAAGGTCTTCCTACAATGAAATGCTTGACATAGACTGTCTTCTCCTGGCCAATGCGGTGAACACGATCAATTGCTGGGGAAGATGTTACTCCGCGTAGACATGATTCAACGGGGAATATACCTTGGTTCTCAATCGCCGCATTCCACCAGCAATCCATCTGGAATGAGTTAGATTTGCCTTGCAGAGGACACTGAAGGATTTACCATGAATACATGATTAGCACAGGTGAGCTGTTTGTGCGATGAGTAGAGTATATATGAAGAGAGCAATTCCTTACATTTAGCCCAACCCCACCAGCCTTCAAGCTAATAATCAAAACTTTAGGTTTGCGCTCGTTTTCTTTGAACTGGGCTATTGCTGCACTACGCTTTTTCATGTCCATAGAACCGTCGAAGCGGCACCATGCGAGGCGTTCGCGGTCAAGGGCTTTCGATATGAGCGAGAGGAACGAGGTAAACTGCGAGAAAACGATTGCGCGGAAGTGTGGATCTTGGTCTCGCAAACGACCTATTTGACAATCATGATCATCGCCCGTCGTCAAGCAATCAAAGGATGACTCACGTAAGTTTTGAATCAAAGCATCGAGCTTTGTAGAGGAGCGGAAGTCGTTGCGACGTAGCTCAACCGCTGGCGCAGTCACGGGCTCCGCGACTTTGTCATCCCTTGAAAGGTGCAGTGCGGTTTGTATTTCATCTCCGGTTTTGGGTCTAAGAACCTCTATCAACTCGTTTTCTTTGATAGGGCCTTGAGAGCAGGAAGGACAGCGACCTTCTTCGCTTCGCTCGGTGCATGCCGTTATATAGGAAATAATACAATCTTTGCAGCTAAGAACGACTTAAGTTGCAGCCGATGCAAGAAATAGGTTACCCTTACCACCGATGCAAACACTGGGGAATGATGACTACAGTCTCCATCACATCGAGACAGATAGGGCATTCGTCTGTCTCGGAAGTCGCAAGGTTGGCGAGTACGTTTTTCGCGAAGGACGTGTTTGAAGCATCAGAAGTTTGCCGCTCGGCAACATCATGTATGAAGGAGTCGATTTCAATACATTTTAAGCTTGATCGAGGCTCGTTCACCTGGTCTTCGGGGTCTACGACGAGATCCGGGTGCAGCACGGCACGTCGCAAGCTGGGAAGTTGTTTGTTAGCCATAGGAAAGTACACCATTTGTCAAGTACGGACCGCATCAGCATAGCGAGAATGTGAGTGTAATTCTTGCCAACTAATCCTTTGGCATTAAGTTGATCGAAGCTTCGTTTGGCGGTATCATAGATAGAGTCATAAATTTTCTGTTCTGCAGTGGAGAAGTGAAGAGTTTCGATAGTGACTTCCTTTGGGGGCAGCTCTACGATCCGTTTCCCATCGCTGTCCCGCATATTCTTCTCTCTGCGAAGTAAAATGCTTTCCAAAACGACTTGCACTATCTCGATCCCTTTAGGGTCACGAGCAAGAAATGGTAACGTGATAAACCTAGAACCAGCCTTCAGTCGTGATCAAGGGATCGTCAAAAATGATGCATACGAGCGGAAAAAGGCGTAAGATGACCAAGGAGTATAATCCAGAAATTTCCTGCTCTGAGTGAGCATGAAGATCCGACAGAAAAAACTAACTCTCACAAGAGGGAGTGAAGGTCCTCGAGCTTATTTACGATTGGTGTTCCTGTCACGGCCCACCTCCGCCTTGCTCGAAGTGCGTAAACGGCACGGGCGGTTTTACTCGTCCTTGATTTACAATGGTGTGCCTCATCCAGAATGACCCTCATCCATTCGGCTGCCATGACAGGTCACTAGCTGGTCAAGTGAGAAAATTGGACATTACTTTGGTAGACCGATGATTGACCATTTGACTTTTCAAACTTAGAGTGCTCAGAAGCCAAGACGCCATAAGAGGTAATGACGATGGGTATGCCTGTGTCACCGTCTTCTTCAGTCTCTATGCCGTCCAGATCCAACCTATTTTGCCCATGCCAGACAATGACTCGTACGGTGCCAGAAACACTGGAACGCTCCAGTTCATCAGACCATTGCGAGAGAAGAGACGTTGGGGCAACGACCAGGGTCGCGGAGGGGCCCTTCGTTGGTCGTTTGGTTTGGTTGGGGGGGACGGCTCGGAACGCGCTGTCCAGTCTCAACTGGCGACCACGAGTAGATTCCTTGCCATTGTCATTGATAGGCTCTGGTCCTTTATTGGTGTGTATTAAGGCTGAAATCATGATTGTTTTGCCCATTCCCACTGTGAATGAAGGTCAACCAAGAGAGATACGTGGTTCGCTTGGGGCTTACTTTCTATGAAGACATGGTATGCTCGAACATCAGTCCATATTAACAAAGGTGGCAACACTTACCATCTCTACAAGGGTTACTGAGTTTAATACCAAGCATAATGTGCGAAGACTTACGCCAAAATTCCACCTCTGAGTCTATGCTCAGCCTTGGGGAAGTCCAGGCTGAGTTCACCAGAGAAAGGGTTAAAATAGAGCGGTTTGTCATCTTCCGTTAGATCGATTAACCCATTACAAGGTTCGGCGGGAAACACATATCTGAAGAACGGTCATGATGCGTAGCTCTAGAAGGCAGCTCGAAACTTACTCGCTCCACAGAGGATGCATGGATGTTGCCTCTCTTGCGGAGACTTTACCTGACTCCATAGAGTGCATCCACCTGCTCTACGGTAAGTAAACAAATTGTCCATGCGAGATTTGACTCACGTCAATGCTTGCTTCTGATATCCCCTCAACGTGAACGTAAATGTCGGTGAAGGATCCATCTCTTCCATGGTCTGGTCGTGTTGCTGCGCCCTGTGGATGGAATCAGATGGTGTTGTGCATGGAGGTATAGTTCGCTCACCTTCGATAAATTTGGTCCAATTGATTGTCAGACAACTCTTCGCCCTCTTCGACTTCAATTTCCTCTCCGTCACCTACTATTTCAGTCCTCGTTTTCTTTGTCCCTGCTGGTTTCTGTACGGGATTTCCACTTTGCCGTGCTTCGCCACCGGGAACTTGGTCATTACTTAAAGCTCGCGCACCGGCGCGGGGTCGAAGGTTGACAGCGTCAAATAAGGCTAGGAGTGCAGTTTTTCGTTCACGAAGAGATTGTTCTTCTTCAGTCTCTTTTCCTTGTCCAAACATTACTTTTGGGTGTATGGAAGCATCCGTTGCATTAACGGGTTTAAACGCCGAAGTGGAAATATAAACAGAGAGGGAGACAATCATGTCTGCACCTGAATAAAGGATAGGTGGGCAATCGACCATTGTACTGCCCGTGAAGTTAATCAGACCTTGGTGGATGTGTGAATACAACCACGGGAAATGGGCCAGCAGAAATAGAATTACCCATGTCTAATAACTTTGATACCCATCCAGCGATATCTCGCGGTAGTCGGCCGAATTCTTTCAACTGGTCATACAGCCTGCTCCCATTACACGACGATGTACTTACCGAACCCCCCTTTGTTTGTAAGTCGGACGATCGTATCTGTCTTCTGTTTCACATGCTTGGCTGGCTTGGACTTCAGCATCGCCTTGAGGGTGAGTTGCTTCTTCTTTCCTTTGACTGAGGTTGTTGTTGCGGAACCGGCATCCTCAGGACTATCCCTTTCGATTCTGATCTCGTCCCCTGGTTTAATGTAACCTTTGCCCTTGACTGTGCTCCAAGCGTTGGCGACTATGAAAGTACCCAGGTACATGCCGTTTGATTTGATGGCAGGTTTAGGCTGTGTAGAGAATGAAAGGCGCCTTCTCTTGGTTGGAGGCGGTGATGATCGAACGGTTTGAGGGAGAGGAGGAGAGGAGTCCCTCGAAACCACAGAAGACATACTGCTGACGCTCGACGCGCGTGGGACCTCTACGATAGAGGAAATTTCGAGGTCGCTTCCAGAGTCATCGGTTGCACCTGTTGCGAGGGGAGTCATTGCGATAGAGTCCAATGGGGCTTCGAAAGTTGGAATATCCTCGTCGTCACTGTCAGGAAAAAATAGTCGTTTTTCACGGACTTGTTGAGACAAGATCGGAATAACTTCCGACTGGGTAGACCTTGGGAGGTTCACAGCCTCGACCCTTTCCGTATCCTGGACGTTTTCTGCAGGTACCCCAGATGCATCCAAATCATAATCATCTGGATCTGTGAAGAATAGAGCACTGCTACTCATATCAGAATGCGTGTACCTCTCGAGAGGGTGGCTTTTGAAGGAAGAAAAAGTTTGGAGTCACGCTACGCGTCGTGATTGACGCGTTATTTTAGTCTGTTAGGTTCCGAGTGCCCTTGAACAACACGCGTAAACAACCATTTACAGTCGACTCCCTTATAACCCATACCTGTCAGGAGTCACCACAGAGTATGGGTTATGTATAAGGGAGTATGGGTTCTGCGAGAGAACAGTAATTAGGCTATAAAATTTATGTAGATATGTGTAGGAATGGGCCTAGTACTATTCTTAATGTATTCTGATAGTATCTACGAAGAAACATGAGAGACATACTGTAAGTAGTGATCTTAGTATCGTTTGTATTCTGCATTCCTAGTAGGGAATAGCACGGGTATACCCCCGGGTGTCCGGAGGCATACCCGCACCCGTACCCCGTGTTTACCCGTACCCATGGTCATGGGTACGGGTATACGCGTGGGTACGCCATGAGGGGACCCGTACCTGTACCCTGCACGGGTATACCCACGGGTACGCCCAGGGAGTGAGATGCGAGAGGGCAGTGGCGGCGATTGCGTTGTCGGTCGAGATGAGAGATGATGCTGTTGAATACCAGGCGTAGACTAGTTCTGAGGGAGGAAGTACTAGTGCTTACCGGTTGATAGAAACGTTTGAAGGGCACGTAGTGGTAGCTGTTACGGTCGCTCTCTAGCGCCTAACATAACGGACTTAGACTTTTTCTTTTGTCTCTTATCTTATCTCTTGTCCTAGCTGATAAGATCCCCTTTAGCCTCATGACAGCTACGCTGCCTTCTCACCAGGCCTATGCCTGCCCCTTTACCATGTGCAGTGCACACCTTTGCCTCACCCCCGGTGCCGTGCACTTCCCATGCTTCTTTTATTCATTTACCACATGCCTCATGTTAACCATTCACCTTTCATTAAGGCAGTGCCTTCTTCATGGCAGTGCTTGATGCACACCTCCTATGCATGTTTCTGCTTCTTCTTCCATTCTGCCACCGCCGTGCGGTTACCTCATGTCTTCCTTCTTTTATTCCATTCCAAAGGCTATGCTTGATGCATGCCGCCTCCTCATGTTATCTTTATTAGACACCCCTATCGGTAGATCCGATACACACATATGTACATAGTAGAGTAGTATATATAGGCCGCAAGTGCCAGCCAGAGAACTACAGTTTAGTTCTCTTGGTCTTTCCCCACCATTGCAACGATACTCCTAGACTCACTGCCAGTGCTTTGAGCTAGTAACCTTTGACGCATCCTTTGGAGTACAGGTTGACGCTGTCACCCATTAGGTTGTTTGCCTTGAACGATCCCCTAGA
The DNA here is from genome assembly GCA_038090735.1 of Xerocomellus amylosporus. Taxonomy (NCBI): domain Eukaryota; kingdom Fungi; phylum Basidiomycota; class Agaricomycetes; order Boletales; family Boletaceae; genus Xerocomellus; species Xerocomellus amylosporus. The sequence continues at coordinate 12,144 of JBBPNE010000151.1, read as the reverse complement.
GCACCCCAGGAAGCAGTGGCCTTGGGTCGTTTCAATTTCTTTATGCACAATTTCATCATACTTATGCGAGTAAAGGGAAATGGACGTGCTATTCGGTGGGTTCTGTACACGGGAAATGGGCGGGTATCCTACTGCGAAACCAAAACGTAGTCCGTTTGGGATCGTGTTGAAGCGCTCTGCGAGGCCAGCTTGTTGCAGCGCTTTCGCCCACGCCGCTGGTTTATACGGTGTTTGCAGATGGAGCTTTTTGTGCACGAGGGCATCTGCTGGCTCCATGCGTGACGGCCTCGCATCCTGAACAGGCATGCATGTTATCGTGTTTCTCGTGGCAGCCTTCGTCTCTCTGCCATTGGCTGCATAATAATTTCCCTCCGTCTCTGAGGCGCAGCGCTTTGTTGACGCGCTCGCATAAGGTTTCGAACTGGTTGTCCCAGGTACGTTTGGCTGGACAGCGAATGACCGGCATGCCGTGCTTTTGGCGCCCGAGACAGACTGCACAAACTGGCAGGACGGATGGGAAACTGCCTGGCTCCGAGATGGTAGAGCCTGTTCCTGGATCGGCTCGAAAGGAACACAATTTCTTTGTCACGAAAGCGTCGGACGAATCTCTGGAAGGGGGAGAGATGGGCCTTTTGGAGAGGCTGCCGCTGCGCGCATGCGTTGGCTTCTGGGCGCTCGAAGGGTATGAGGACTGTGGGGTCGCTCTTTCCCTGAACTGAGAGATTTGTACAGCAAGATGACGACACGCCGTTTCGAGATAGCAAAAACCATGTTTGGCCAAGCGAGACCAAATGGATGTGTAGCAGAAAAACCCGTGTCCTGAGAGTGGCCGTATGGGTAAAAACCCGCGTACGGGTTCGGGATGGGTATGCCAAGGAAATTTTACGAAAGGGTAAAATAGAGATGTTACATACGCTTGACCCGGATAGGGGCAAGAGCAGACTCAACAATCCTAGGGCTAAAGAAATCTTAGGACGAGGGACCAACGATGTCGGGTCAAGGGGTCGGCTTAGACGTGGTTCGACTAGGGCTTGTTCTACGAGTCGAATGCTCGCAGGGACGAAGTTTACAAGGGAGCGCCTACTCAGAAGTAAGGCGAAGACTTAGAGAGATCCGAGAGGCTAGGAGGAGCTAAGACTTAGAGAGATCCGAGAGGCTAGGAGGAGCTAAGACCGTAAATTGAGGAGGTCAAAGTTAAGAGGTAGTACAGGAGAAGTCGCTACTTAAATAGGTGGAGATGCGGCGCACGGACCAGGCTGTGCATACAGTACTGGAGCTAAGGAATCCCAAAGAGGAAAGCGTGGGCTGTGCAATAGAGTGGAAGGGAGCTGTGCGAACACAGGAACTAAGATAGCGTCCACAGATGAGTAAGAGCGAGTCAAGACGAAGCGTAGCCATGCACAGCGCGTAAAAGAGAAGCTGCGTCTAGGCACAAGGCGTTCCGAGGAAGCGGTTAGAAGATTGTACTGAAGAGAGAGAGACTAAAGACGTTCAAGAGGAAAAAGTGTACATGCCATAACCAATCGTAACAAGAGACGAGGGGAAGAATGTGGTGATAAAACGATTGATTGTTAGTTGGTTGGTTGTGTGTGGAGACGATGCTTACGGTGTTCAATGATTCAATCTTGGATATGTACGCGTTGTCTAGCAGTTCTTGATGGAAAGTCCGTAAGCGCTCTTGTTCCAGCGGGAGGAGGCTGAACGAGTCTGGTGTGCCAATTGTTTTGTGCCAATCCCTGCGGATTTTTCCTTGGTAAACGAGCAGCGCTCGTTTCCTGAACTCGCTGGGGTCGTGCCTCCATTCATGACTCTCGAGTGCAAGCCAGAAATCCCGCACCATGATTGTGCGTTCTTCCGGCCAGTCCTGTTGCCGCATGGTGTTTAACATTTGGTAGTTCGCTTGGCTGAATTCTTCCCAAGTTAAATGCTCATCTTTGACCTTACATTCTTTGGCCTTAACGGCGGCTGCGGATTGGAAGACGGGTCCGGTCTCTGATTGGACCAGCGTGAGAATATCGTCCTCCGTGGCCGTGGTGTCTTCTTCGGCTTCCCGAATGCCCTTGTTGGTGAAGTAATGTAGCGGGACGTACTCTCCCTTGTGGAGTTTGTTTAGAGCGTGCTGCGGTGGTAAGAGTAGCGCGATCGCCGATAGAGGCTTGTTGGGTATCGGGACGAACTTATTCTTGTATTTCTTTCGTTCCTCTTGTTTGGCCGTCTCGGCTTCCTGTTCATGTAGAATGCGCTGCCTCTCCCCTTCAAGGGTTTCGTTCGCTTTGGCTAAGCATTCTGCTTCTGCCTCCGCCTCGCGCTGGTTGTCCCATTTCACGATATCTCTGGTGTTGTTGAATTGCCAGATGGTCTCGAGAAAAATGGCCGCTTCCTCTTCCGACTTCCCTTTGACCGTGAAAACGAGTCTGGCTTCGGCGAATTCTGGTTGGAGGTAATCCGGGCAAACTTCATTGTTCAGGTTGGACATGATGGTTTCAGGTATGAAATAGTCCGGGTCGGTTAGACGAAGGATGAAAACTAGAGCTACTGGTGACTGAGCTCCGTGCGAGCAAAGGAGGTGGCGAGAGGAAAGAAACGTGCGCCACCTCGCTTCGCTTTCGCGCAGACTTACTCCTGCGCCACCTCGTGCCTCGGCTTACGTAGGATACCACTTGTGGTCTAATGGTTACATGTGTGATTATTGCCATTTTGGGTAGAGTCTTGAGTTCAATCCTTGCTGCTCGACATATTTGTAATTAAGCCTATCACTGAGTGTGGAGTATTCGGATTACAGGTGTAGTTGAATTGTACTAAATACATACAGTAAGTGTAGGATTGGGAGTTACAATACACTTTTTGGTTTTTGCTTGGAGAAATGACGTGAAATTCAAGGCAATATGCCATGAAAATCAGTAGATAGCTCAGTGAAATTCAGTGATAATATCCACTGAACCTCAGAGTAAATTCGTGCCACTTCAGTGAATTTTTTTCCAGTGAATTTCACCTACATATTCCTTGAATGTTAGGTGAATATGCATTGATGTTCAATCAAATTTTTGGGGGTTTAACGAAGTTACACGAGGCTAATCGCGCGAGTCACAGCCAGCTTCCCTGCGAGTTGAGCCCACCCCTTGGGCCAGCCCTGCTTGCGAACTCTCTGCCTCTACGGCGGTCGCTCAACGCGGCATGGTCCGTGCGTTCCGCGTCCGTTCCTCTTTCGTCTCTGATCGAGTCAGAGTCGTTTTCGGGCTTACCTAGCAAGTGTGGCGGTTACAGGGGCTCTTCGCCCCTCCTGACCTGCTCCCGCCATCTCGCTAGGTAAGCTGACTTGGTACCAACCTTGCTCCCGTACTGACTGCTTCTGCTGTCTCGCTAGCTGAAACGCCTGTCGATTTCGTCACCCCCTCTCCCTCCCTGATTTTCGTAGCTGTAGCGTGTTGCATTGTCGCCAGTACCGGTTTTCTGTTTTCGGCGTCTGCAGGTTTCTCGATCAAGCTTTGTAGTTTGTCGTCGTTCCTAAATTTCAGCAGATCTCCCGACTCCGTGTCGAGGAGATCGAGTTTGCTGGCTAGCGCGTTCATGGCCGAGCTCGATTAGACAGTGAAATTAATGGTATTTACTATCCACAGTGTGTGCCTCTGACGTCATGCTAGACTATTTACACGCGTTCCAACTTGAAGTTGCTAGCCGGTAAAAGCACCAGTAGAATTCGGTTTCATGCACTCATGTTAAACACCAACCACGTCTCACACCAGAGCCCAAAACGGGATTTGGTTGTTTTAGTCCGCCGTCAAGTTTTCGCGACTTGGATCCGAGTCATTGCCCAGCGGTTGTTTGGTTGTGTTAGAATCAGAAGGGATGGCCTCCTCAAACTCACAATGTCAAAAATTCGGCCAGGTCGATGTAACAGCCAGTCCATTGGGTACATTGGTGAAGGCACGATGTGCCGTTGTTGCGAGCGGCTTACAACCCTACTTGCACTGCGAACCCGCGAGGCTTCCGGCCTTGCATGGCCATTAATATTGGGTCAATCACTCGCCGATAGGCATCGACTTCTGCATGTCCAAGTTTGTGAAGGAGCGGCTGGAGTTGCAGTTGGTCAAGTTTGCCGAGGCACAGAGGACATGAGAGAACCAGGAAAAAGCCGGAGGAAGACAGAAAGCAAACAAGAAGTGTGTCGAACTCACGGATCGTTTGGAATGCCACTCAAATTATGATTTCTAAGGCCAGAGTCGATGACCATTCGTGAGCGCTTGGATTACCCTGGACCTACAGCCACCGCACATGCGTCCTTTCGTTTGTCTTGCCCCCCAGATCCAGCGCAGTTCTGACGGGCTTGCACATCTCAGCGAGAGCCCTCGCAGGCGTCGAACGAACGCGTCAGTTTGGCTCGGCCACGTCCACTGGGATTAGATTGACCATATCTGGCGAGTAGCCCTGGTACCGGTCATCGCCGTTCGTTCAGCGTTTTAACTCGAATGCGATCGCTGTCAGACGCGCTCGCAGTGCCCATGGATAAGACATGGGCACGAGGATGATTAGGCCGGATATCTTAGATCCCCCGTTGGAAACTCGAGCGTCCCGTGCCCCGCCCATCTAGAGCCTATAGCCAAGATAGAGGGGACCCGGCAGACTTAGCGAACGGGTCCGGGTCTGAAGTGTAATAGATCATTATTCTTGGGCGAACAGAAGAGATATATGATTGACCCGTTCAGCCTCGAAAGATTGGGAAAACGTATGTGGCCCGCTCCGTCTTTTTCTTGACACCTCGTGCGTCGATATGTACCCCCACAGTGATGTCGATGGCTCCTAGTTTGATACATCTCTCGCCCATGGCAATCTCACTGACGTTCACCCCGATGCCACTGTGGTGTCGATGGGATGTAGTCCGATCCATTTCTCACCCAGGGCAATCTCGCTGGCGTTCATCCCGAAGCCGCTCGGCATACGTTGCACTCGCGTCGAATAGAACTCATACCACGAGTTTGACGACCGACTTGCGAGCAAGGCATACGCTTTGTAGTAAACGACAAGGCGGTCTGCACCGAGTTGCACCCCCCATTCACACGCACTCTTAACGGAGCAAAGAAAAATGGTATTTACGTTCAAACAAGCCTACCTCGACAAAAAACATGGAGAGATCGACAACAAAAAAAAACAAGGACGTGTCCTCGATCGTTCTAATGTACCTCTAGTAGCTAGCTATCGAAAGGAAGGAGCAAAAAAAGTGTGACAAGGCACCTAGCGTGCCCTGCGTTGATATACTATGCAAGGTGTGATCCATCAAAAGAGGAGTGAAGCAAGCATGGGGAGATAGGAACATGCATGGAGACAGGTGACGGGAGTGGGAGGACTATCGCGGTCGTATCGTATCCAAAAGTAACAGTGGTGAGAGGGACGGCACGAGAGCAAACGATAGCCAGCTCCGGCTCTCGTTTTCAACGTGTCATGTGAGGGGGGGCCGTACGAAGGAGAATGACCAGGGGATAGCGGGAGAGAAAACAGAACACGCAAGAGGCTGAGGACGGAGGGGTTATGCCAGCACCCGGCCGAGCCACCCGAGCATCTTGAACAGGCCCCACAAACACCCCCCAGCGATGACCGGTAGACTCAAATTGTCATCTACGTCACCGAGATCTGGCGCTCCGTCAGTCGATGCGCATACACGCAGCATACAGCACGTACCGAGGGCCTCTGCGATGCCGGTCACGAGCCCAGCGATGACACCGATCGTGAGCAACCCGACCCATCCCGCAAACGCCGGCGGGGACCCGGGCCCCCCGATGAAACTCTGCGAGACGCCATCCTGCCATGACCACGTCAACCCGTGCTGTCTGGTCGGTGCGAAGAACGTCCAGAAACCCATGGCGATGGCCGCACCGGTGAGGGTGGCGGCGGCGAACCCGGCGAGACTCTTGCGTGGTGCGAGCGGGAAGATGCCAAAGAGGCGCTTGGGGAGGGGGGGTGTACGGCTGCCATAGAGTCGGCCAAAGGTGGACGCGGCTGTGTCGGCCCAGGAAAGGCTGTGCGGAGTGGAAGTCAAGGACAAAGTGAGAGCGGAAGAGGACGTACATGAGGACCGATACGACGGCAATATCGAGGGGGAGCGCCACGAGGACGGCGTTTACGCCAAGGATATACCATATGACACCATTCGAGGATTTCTGCACGGAGCGGTGGTTAGGGTCAGAGTGCGACATTGGGGGATACACACCTTTTCGCTGTCGCGCATAAAAATGCCGACGCATTTCTCGAAAGCGCGCTCCAACACAGGGTAGCGCAGTCGGAGGATGTCTATGGGTATCAGGACAGCGAGTGCAGAGCTGAGCGCGATGATGACGCGCTGAGGGTTCCCATTGGAAGTGTAGAGGTATACGGTGAAAAATCCTGTCGACACGCGTCCATCAGGGAGCGACGGCGAGGGGGACGAGCACGCACCGATCGAGGAATGCAACGCCTTGCGCGGAAGCTCCAGGTTGACGACACGTGGCTTGTGGACGGCGTTGCCGTTGGGTGTCGAGCTGGTGCGGGCATGCCTGCGGTCGTCGAGGGGGCGGGGTTTGCGTCTGTGGGGCATGCCACGGGGCGGGGACGGGGAGGAAAAGGAGATTTTAGAGCGTCGTGTGTGGTCGTGAGCGAGGCCGAGCGAAAAGGCGTCGTTGGCGGGGAGGGTCATGATCGTACCGAAAAAGCGCGTGGAGGGTGGCTGTGCCAAGTTCACTACGGTACACAGGAAATATCGACTCTACAGTGAACCCCGATCCATCCAGATCAGCGTTGTTTGGTATCGAGAGACTGTCCATGTGCCGGAGCATTAAAACGAACGGCGGGTAGGAGCAACCTCGCCAGCCGTAGTTATAACTCCGGGAAAATCACCATACTCCAAGAGCACTGATATTGGCGTCGTGAAGAAAGAGAGGCCTGGGGAATTATTTTCAGACAAGGTTTTCGGATCGGACTCGGGACTCTCCCGGTATAGCATCCCCCTGCGCCATGCACCATGATCACTGGCGTGTTGACACGCGGCACGGCTGATGCGAACAGGACCCGTCTTATAAACCCACCCCAGCTTGATCGCTGACCACTCCCACCATCATGACCAACCTCTACTATGGCCCCGTCGTCAATCCCCAGACATTGACAAACTATCACGCACTCCCTCGCTGCCTGATCGCAGTCGGATCCGATGGTAACATCATCTGGGTCGAGGACGACATCGAGGCAGACGCCGTCAACAGCATCATCGCCGCACATAACTTGTCACACGGCGAGTTCACCCTCGTCGATTTCACCGGACAGCCCGGCGAATTCCTCATCCCGGGCCTGATCGACGCCCACGTCGTACGTCACCCCTGCTCGTCGCGCGTACCGAGCACTGACCATCCATCAGCACGCGTGCCAGTTCCCCAACCTTGGCGTGTACGTGTCATCGGCCACACATTCAATCGTATCGTGCTAACGTATCCCCAGTGGCGGTGATCTCGAACTCCTCGACTGGCTCTTCGCAACCGTCTTCCCCACCGAATCAAAGTTCGAAGACAACGCATATGCCCAGCGCGCGTACAGCGATGTCATCGATCGCTCCATCGCATCTGGGGTGCGTCATCGTGCACTCCCTGTGCAGATCGGTGCTCATCCACATGTCCGATCTAGACGACGACGAGCTGCTACTATGGTAGTTTACACCTCGATGCAACCATCTCCCTCGCGGACATTATCCACAAAAAAGGTAGGCTCGGATACTGCATACGCGCCATCCATTATGCTGAAAATTTCCAGGCCAGCGTGCGTTCGTCGGTGTAGGTTCCCGTCATCCCCTCGTCAGTCAGTGCTGACCCCCGGTAGAAATGCAACATGGACTTCAACTGTCCCGGTTACTACATTGAAAAAACACCCCAAGCTTCCCTCAGGGACACCATCAAGCTCATCGAGCACATCCAAAAGTTGCCCCCCTCACACGGCAACGAACGCCTCGTCAATCCCATCATCACCCCCCGTTTCGCCCTCTCCTGCAGCGACAAACTCCTCACCGATCTCGGCAAACTCGCCGCCTCCTTGCCCCACGTCTCCATACAAACCCACATCTCTGAAAACAAACGGGAAACAGAGGACGCCGTGAGACGCTTTGGCGAGTCCTACGCCGCGGTATACGACCGGTACGGTCTCCTCCGCAACAACACCGTCCTCGGACACGGGGTGTGGCTGACGGAGGAGGAAATGCAACTGATCGCAGAGCGCGGGGCGGGCGTGGTCCATTGTCCGACGAGCAACTTTTATCTGAGCAGCGGCATGGCCAAGGTCGGGTTGATGTTGGATTACGGCGTCAAGGTACGGCGTTGTGGCCTACTCGAGCGTGGATCGCTGATCCTCTTGCGTTGTGCTACCCTAGGTTGCCCTCGGCACGGACGTGGGCGGCGGGTATAGCCCGTCGATCTTGTACGCGATTCAGATGGCGAGCTCGGCGTCAAAGATGGTCGCCGTGCAGGCAGAGCTGGACGAAGAGCGTCGTCAACAGTGCCATGCGCACGGGCGCTTTGGGCGCGGGCGTGGTGGGCACCACAGACGCGGTGGACACGGTAGACACGGAAAGCACGGTAAACACGGGGGGCACGGAAAGCACGGAAAGCACGGCAAGGAACGTGACGCGCGTGACCTCTCCGAGTCCTCCTCCGACTCGTCCTCTGATTCGGACTCGGAGACGGAGACGGAGACGGAAGCGGAAGCGGGGGCGGGGCGCCGCCGCGAGCATCATCATCACAAGCACGGCGGCCCGGGGGGACGCGAGCACCACGGACCTCCCCACCATGGACCCCACCACGGACCCCCTCACCACGGACGACCCTACCACCACCACCGTCCCACGCCCCCCGACGGCCAAGACTCCTTTGCCAACAAAAAACTGCAAACCTCGACCCTGCTCTACCTCGCGACCCTCGGCGGCGCACACGTTTGCAACCTTCAAGACCGCATCGGGTCGTTTGTGCCGGGCAAGGCGTTTGACGCGCTGCACGTCACGATCGACGACGCGTCGGGGAACCCGTCTGTGTGGGGCACGGCCACCCCGACGACGGGGGTGAATCCGTCGGAGCAAGAGGTAAAGGAGGGGGAGGCGAGGCTGAGGGTGTGGTTGGAGAGGTTTTTGTTTGGAGGGGATAATCGGAATTTGAGAAAGGTGTTTGTGCAGGGGGTCGTGGTTGGGGGTACGCACAAGTGATCGTGGTGCGGGACGCGAAGGAGGCACTTGGCGGCGGGTGTAGGATTTGGTTTGCGGGTGCGGTGATGTACGATGCTGCGATGTACTGAATGTTGGATGTTGTAAAATAAGCATGTTATCTGATCGAGGGTAGGGTGCTCGAGTCGGCTTCTTCGTTCGTCAGTCATGGTGATCCAAGAGAGAAAAAGGGGAGACGGCCCATGCCTGTACATATGTAGATACGCGACAGAAACGAGTACAAGTACGTTCCAAGCTAAGTCGCGCACCGTCGAAACGCACCACAGTGACCACACTGGTCGACCCCGAACGAACAAGGGATCGAATATTTGTGGGGTCAACGAACGGAGAAACAAAAACCAACCACCCGGTGCAAGGAGACAGTGAAAAAAAGCTCTAGTACATGTGCAACGGGAACCAAAGCCAAAGACAAAAGTCACAGCCCATCCTACCGCCAAAAAGGGCGTGCGTCAATCACGATTCGGCACGATCCCAACCATCTTGCCAGACAGGTAACAGACTTGTGATAACACAGCGCCGACTCAGAGAAGCGCACGCGGATTCGGATCCGGGCAACACCCCCGGCACGACACGCTCGCTGCCCCCGACCTTGACTCGGTTCTGGCGTGCATGGCAGCCCCCCTGCGCCGTTGTGCAGCGGCAAACGTCCCGCGAACAAACGCCCCCCCGCGTTTCCGCACGGCGTCCCGGTACGCGGCCGTACGACCGCTCCAATTGGCAGCCGAGAACCGCAACGCGCTCGGCGTGTCGCGCACCGTCTTAAGGGGCGCACTGACGGGCGGGTATGGGTGGGACGCCGTTGCGAGGACACGGTCGACGTCGAGGGTGCCGTCGCAAAAGAAGGTCAGGGCACGTTCCAACTGGTCGAATTCGTTCGTCAGCACGAGCGAGTGACGAAAAAAAGGGGCAAGGGAGGGGAAGATGGACGCACCGCCGCCGAGGCGATGGCAACGACGCCCTCGCCACCCCTTCCAGCAGCCATCGCGCGGACGTCCCACCCAGGCACGTCTACGCACGCGGCGACAGCACCCAAGTGCGTGGTCGAGATGAGGATGGTGAGAAACGCGGAGCGGAACATTTCTGTGGGTTCCGATACGTCTGGGTCTGCCCGCAGGAATCGATGATCGGTCGCGAGGAGCGAAGCGACGTGGTGGGTGTCGTCGTCGTCGTCGAGCGAGGCGAAAAAGTGCAACATGATGGCCAGCGCGGATGAGCCAAAGCTGCTCCGCCACGCGTGGATGCGCTGCAGGGCCTGTGCTGGTCAGCACATGAAGTCACCGCAGAGCGTGGAACGACTTACGACTGTAAAAACGGAACCTGCGGGGGTGATCCTATAGTTGATGCCGGGGTACACGACGTTGAAGATGCGTTGCAGTGCGCATGCGAGGTGCTCTTTGGGGACGTTCCAAATGTTCTTTTGCACGCTGTACCAGAGTATTGCAGTGGAGATGAAGAAATGGGACCAGCGTTGGTCACAAGGAACCGGGAGGTCCCTGTTCGTGTATTCAGAACGCTTCTTGATAACATCGATGATGTAGCCTTCGTTGTCAACCCGTCGATTCTGTACGTCTTGTGGTTCTGACATGCAAGCGACCAAGATACATCCCACAGTGGAATCGGGGGGCGCAGAGAGCAGGCGAGCTGATGCGTCTTGATGATTGACCTTTTTCTGGGGTGGCGACTTGAGAATACCGACGGATGTCTAGTAGTGAGAGGTAGATCATATATATCGCACAGAGAACTCACCGTGGATGCGGTATGCATGCGACCCCGTTTCGAAGCTGTAGAACCCACCACCCCAACCCGACCGGCACCCTCTGGAACGGGGTCCTCAGGGACCAGATCGTCGTCTCCGTTCCCGTCTAGCTCCACGTCTTCGACCTTGCGCTTGAAAATTCTCGGAGCCTCCTGTTGCCGCAGGGAGAGTCAGACGGTAAATGTACTCTGTATGGAAGAAAACGCACCACAAACGTGCCCCCCGAAGCCTCGCCATAATGGCCCATTGCAGTTTCTCCAGCCTCGGAAGACATGGGAGCATCCCGGGGAGTAGATCCACCGACGACGTCATGACTGCCGCTGGTGGGCGACCTGTGGATCGCGTACGAAGCCGAGCTCTCTCCCGTATCATGAATCATAGTCGTATCGGCACGGTCGACCGAGTCGTCTGTCGCCGCGGCCACCCCATCGACCCACGCCTGGACCACGCTGCTCAGCGAGAGCTTTTCGTCACGAATCCTGGCGTCGACCGTGAGATTGAAAAAGAACAAGGTGGCTTCGGTGAGCAAAAACATGTTCAGAAGGCACAAGAACTCAAGCGCTCAAGGGTCACGTACTTACCCCAGGGCCCACAGGCGCGGTCCGGGTAAGCGACGGGGTGCAGACTCGGGCCATATTCACGGCGACTGAATGAACCGATCAGGCCGGTTTAGCAACAAGCAAGCTGCCTTTCACGTGTGAGGTGGCGCAGCGTCTTCACCTCGCACCGAGTCCGAGTCGCTCCACTGGCTGGTTCTTTTTCACTCTGGTCCCTTTCACTCTTTCAGAAAGAAAGATTTCCTTTCTTTCCTCGAGTCTCAACCACCTGGATGGCAGATCCTCCCATCCACATGCCTCTGCTCAAGCAAAGATGAAAAAAAGTGCATACTTTGAACTTTGGTATTTCCCTAGTAACCACATTGGGGCAACCGGATCTCGTGACAGCTTGCAGAATGAGCACGTCGATGCAATCATGGCCTCCATCGATATGTTGCTTGCACATCAGTGTTCCAGGATATGCCCCATGATACGCATTTGTTTTTATGTCTCCTGTGAGTAAGATAGGGCTCATACACTTTCGACCAAGTGTGACACATTATGAGACAATGTGACCCAGTGTGGTAACATCACAGGATAAGCCTCCACTCCTGTAACATCGCCGAAAAAGG
>JBBPNE010000150.1:0-44382 GCA_038090735.1 Xerocomellus amylosporus | reverse complement strand
ACCTAACACGTAATTTAAAACTCCGACACGCTGACGCCCGAAAACGGTCCTCAAATCGACCTAAATCGAGGTATGTCAGGATTCAAAGCCGTTCTCGGCGATTTCGAAAGTCCAAATCCATTTCGAAATCGACCTCGAAATCGACGCGAAATCGACGCCGATTTCCATTCTGAACTACCCTATTATCATCCTCGGTAACTTGATTCACGTCACATTACAACATAGCAACGTTATAATGGTACCTTAGCTTTTTCCGACAAGTTATTGGCACGTTGTGGTCGATCAAACGTTAAACGTTCAGCTTGCATGCAAATCCCAGCGCGAAGCCACTCGGGCAGTGTCACAGTGCCAGTGCTAATTGGCTAGTGCGTCACACGTCAAAGGTACTGGGTTGCTAGCTCACCGACGGTGGCAACATGTCACACCCTCTCCCGTCGTTCCCTACATACCGAAAGGGACAGTATAGGATAGTATCTAAAACACACACACACATCGGATGCAGATTAGTACAAATCAATTCCCGATACATCTTGCTGAGATTCGCAATCACCCCGCTACAAGACAGACCTCCTTCTCCCACTCAATCTCCTGCCTCAAAGCGCCCCTCAACACTAACTCGGGCGAATAAACCTTGAAACCGTTTTGCACCAACGGCCGCCAAATCGCCACGTCTTCTTTACACGACACCACGTATCGGTTTGCCTTCCCTTTTAGAATACGCACAGTTGGCGTTGTGGAGGCTTGAACTTGGCCACCTCCAGCAGCGATCACGTTTTTGAGCAGCTTGGCGTCGACAGAGACTTTCGGCGTCACGTAAAACGTCATTTGCTTGAACAAGTTTGAACCGCCTTCGGGGCCCTTTGCGCGCGCCATCGCGTCCGCAAACTTGAACTCCCATTTTTGCTCTGCGGCCGCGTCGGACAAGAGGTAATCACTTTCAGCTGGAGAGTGGGGTGAGACGAGAGAGAATGTTCAGACTGAACTTCGGGACGCACAAAGGAGTTTGCCATTCTTGGCACTTGCATTCGCCCATTCTTCGGTTAAAATGTAGGGCGAGACAGGCATGGCACAGAGAAACTTTTCCGTCCGAATGATGCCCTTGGCGACAAGATGAGTACAGTCGGTCGGTTTCGTCGTCATCTGTACGCCCAACTTCGTGAGACGCTGTGCCATTGAGACGTCCGGCGTTAGCATTTTTACCTCTATGTGTGAGGGGGAGGAGAAAACCGACCTTGATAACGTCGTCCGACAGAGCCACGCTAGTCGTCATCAACCGGACGGCGGCCAACTCTTTCCCCCGCCCGCGAGCGCCCTTCCTCTCCTGAGCTCCACCCGCTTTGTTCTTCGTCGGCGGATTGTCCATGTCTTCGTCGGAGCCCACAGTGCTTGTCGTTTTCGCCTTACCCTTCCCATTGATCGGTTTCGGGTTTGCCTTGACCGAGGACACCAACACTACGTCCTCCACCTCTGCTTCTTCTTCTTCTTCCTCCACCTCCGTTGCCACTTTTCTTCTCTTCCCGCCTCTCTCCTCCCTCTCCTCCCTCTCCTCCTCCTCTCTCACAGACGCAACCGAATCCCCACCCGCACTCCGCCTCCGCTTCGCTTGTTTCTGTTCCTTTTCAAAGCTGACTACGTCCGGCATGATCTCCTCCCGTAACCGCATAGTCGCCTTGTTTGCGGCGCTTCGTCTCGGTCCGCCACGGCTCGTGGATATAGCGGGTGCGTCGACGATGATGGACGTATCGTTATTTTCCTCTTCATCCATGTCCCCATTGTCATCCGCGCGAGTCTTGGCCTTTTCCGTTAATGCTCCAGGCTTCGGTTTGACCGCGGCCTTGGACTGCGGCTTGGACTTTACGGAGACAGTAGGGAGAGCCGATATTTTTGCGGGAGATGGCTTGCCGCGTTTGTTCGTCGACGTCGACGCTTCTGCGGCAACCGCATGTATCGACGCCGCAGGCGAGAGCTGTTTGCGTTTGGTCCCCGAGGTCGCACTAGCACCTGCTCTTTTTTTCCCAGTTTCGCGCTCATGATCGCGCTCGGCCTCGGCCTCTGATGAAAAATATTCCTGGGGCACAGATGGGACAATGACAGATACCGACAACCGCCGCTTCGGCATACGTGAGTTCTTCATATCGGGCGAGGTCGGTGACGGTGAACGTGTAGGTGATCGAGGGCGGGGGATGAGCCTTTCATTCTCCTTCTTCCTCCCTTCAGTTATTTTCTCTTTTTCCTTTTCCTTAGTTATAACGCCACCATTGCGTGTCGGCTTTGCCACCACCGTTCGTCGTTTCCCAGTCCCCGCCGTCACAGACTTTGGAGCCACCGCTCTCGCCTCATCGCCACTCCCCCCGTCCAGCACCGACCTGGGCCTAGACTGAGATTTGGACCTTGGTCTAGGCTTCATCCCCGACTTGACAGGCGTCGCCGATCCCGCGCCTGTCGTCCTCCGAGGGGGCACCGATACCTCTGACCCCTCGCTCTTGCCGCCATCCGAGTTCGAATCTAAATCGGAACCGATGGTCATTACCTTGGCTGCTCGTCGTCGTCGTGGCCCGCTCGTCTGCGCGGGTGCTTGTTTCTTCACTTCATCGTCGGTCCGAGCTGTCTGGACGCCTAGTCTACGTTGGCCGAGATGGGGTTTAGGTTTTGGAGGATACGCGGGCGGGGGAACATCTTCATCCGCCTTTTCCTCCACCGCTGGCCGTGTTTGCCGCTTTCCCATATCGCCCACCCCCTTTCCTTTCCCCTTGGCTTTTTCTCTCCCACCTTTCGAGCTCCCTCCCGAGTTACGCGCAACAACTTCGTCCTCCCTTGCGGTCGAAAACAGGCCCACCGCCGACGGCTTCGACGCGCTCCGCGGTGTTGCACACGAACCTACTGAATTCGTCCGTGCGCGTTGTTTATCATTCGCCGGGGTACGTCGTTTGCCACCCGCGTCGTCGTCGTCGTCGTCATCTGTGGGAAGTTCGATCACATGATCGACAAATGCTCCTGTCGCCGACACCGTCATCGGTGTCGATATCGACCCACGCTTCACCCTCATGGACGACGACGGCGTCTTCTTCACTGACCCCGCCCGCGAACGTGGTCGCGCTCGAGATTCTGTCAATATGTCTTCATTCATGGACATCCCATCCGCTGTCGTGGCATCTGCAAAAGCCTCGTGTGATATCGATAGGCGAAGTGCACCCCCACCCGAGCGCGCACGAGCGCGATACTCCCCGTCGCGTATTTCCTCTTGTTCCGCATCAATAGTGCCGACACCGCGGCCGCCTGGTACAGCAGCCCCGCTCAAGTGCTGAGTAGCCACGGGTTGAGAAGGGGCTGTACAAAAAAGGAATAAATGGGAACGTAAAAGAGAATGAGCGAAAAATGAATGAAATGAAAGGCACGAACGAGACGTACGTCCGTCGTGTCGTGTCATCAAAATTTTGCCAAAGTCGACACCCGGGGGATACACGATGTAGCGCTCGAGTCCGACCGTGAGCGCGCTGGTGTGTGTGAACACCACGATAAAAGAAGAACAAGGAGAGGCACTCACCGCCACTCCACGAAGCAATCTTCTAACCATGTGTGGTTGACGACGGGGATAGACCACGAGAGTGCGCGGGTTGCCTTGGGTGACGGCTGGCTACGAGGGCATTTAGTTGATTCGCGTGAGCGACAATATGAAACTACACTCACAAACCCGCTATGAGGACCTTGTTCGATTGACTCATGCTTGGCGTAAACTTGGCGCCGACGAGCGTAATAATACGTTTGAGATAGTCACGTGCGGCACCAGTGTAATTGGTAATCGAAATCTCCTGCAAAGCGACAATTAGAACGGAAGGAACGGTTGAAATGTCACGAACACAATCGGTGAGATCGGGGATGCCTCCCCTTGGCGTGGGATACCAGAGCAGCGAGTCGAGGGGGGAGTGGAGCGTACCACTAGACTCGACGCTAAACAGCCAAGCGAGAGTCCCAATGAGAAGGGATGCACGTGCGGCCTAGACGAGCAAAAGGTGAGAGTGAGGCATGAATATCAGAAGTGCATACCTTGAAATAGGATTTGCCACTCCGCCATCGTGTGACAAGTACGTCGCATTCATCAACTGCGCTTTCTTCTGCGTCCTCGTTTGCATCCTCAGAGATGGGGACGATGACGCCACCGGCGCGTTGGATACGTACTTCAATCGCGCGTCGTGAGCCGTCTGCCAATTCGAGCGAGGTAGAGAGGAGAATGCGACGACCGGCCCAAACGCGGACGTGTTCTCCTTGATTTGGGATGTCCGTGCCATCTCCTGTTTCTGCGGCAGGTTTTCGTCTCCGTCTACCCTCTGTGGCGAGCGGATCGTCGTCGAGATGGAGGGTCATGCCGGGACGCAAGACGGGCGGGTCTGGCCAAGCATAGGGTGTTTCTGGGATGCGACGACCGAGGCGGACGGCGTCGTCGAACCAGTGCGGTGTGAGAATGCACATGTGGGTTTGAGGTGCAAAGTGAAGAGCGGTGTTAAACTGGATAACAGGGTGAGAGGGTGAGCGCGACGAGTGAGGGGGATGGGTACCTTGTCGCTGCCTGTACGGAGCGCAAAGAGATGGGTGACATCGCGAGTGAGGCCGACACGCCATTGACCACCGAGTGCGGTGATGCCTGCTGAGAGTACCTCCAAGTCGGCTACAGAAAGCTATGGTGAACGTGAAATGAGTCAGAGATGACGTGCAAGAAAAAGAAATGAATGAAGGGGACGCACGTCGGTGGCACAGGCGACGACGCCCGAAAAGATCATGGCTGGGTCTGGGGAGTAATACTGCTCGCTAGGATTGAGAGGTGGGTCGTGTGGGTCGCACACCACGGGAAATATAAGAGATGGTGAAATACGCACGGCTGGCGTTTTCCCATGACGACGCTGCGATCGACCCAGCGGTCGGTGACGAGCTTGACGGCGGGGTCGCTGGTGGCATTGTTGTGGGCGTGGGAGGCTGGAGGGGCGATGAGATGAGTGTGGGGTGGATGCGGGGCCGCGCCGTTGAGGTCGAGGACTGCGGCGAGTTCGTTTCTACGTGTCGGGGAGAGCGACGGGGAGAGCGAATAGCACACCCCATCAAAGACGGCCATCTCTACCTGGGCAGAACACAAGGACAAGCTTAGGTCGGGTAGAGGCACGTGGTCACGCGTCACGGCCAACGTGATTCAACACAAAGCATAGCTGATAACGGAGCGCCCATCGCTCAGCAGGCTTGTTAGCCAGGTTGCTCCGCACCGCAGTAGCGGTTTCGGTTTCTTCTTCCCCTCGACGGGTTGGAGTCTTCTACTAGGATCCGAGTCCCAGTCGGTCGTATGTCGCTCACCGCGCCGAGTCTGAGGTAACTGGACTATAGACATATAAAGTGGTGTTCTACTGAAATTTTTGAGCGCCGACTTCACCTCTTTCTTTCTTCCTTTTTCTCGGATGTGCGCTGTTGGTATTTCAATGGTATGTCGTTCTTTTGAAAGCAATCCGCTTCGATTTTTACCTGCTTCGCGTCGTGCTCACATATGGATGATCCGCCCAAGAGGTGGATATTTCTCTGATGCAATTGAATTCTTGGTAAATCCTTGACTACGTGATCACGCTCGAGTACGAAGTATGTGGACGTAATAGACTCGTCATCAATGCGTTTGACCGGGACAGGCTGCCCTCGCTCTCAGGAGAGCTCCTGTCGTCACGACGCGGATGGATGGAAGCAAGGATGATGATGATGATGATGATGACTAACTATGCACACAGGACTAGCTACGACCTACGAGGACTCCTGCCACTGTTCACGAGCGCCGAGGACCGCACTCGCCCTGCCAGTCTTCCCGGGTACAGCGTTAATCCCTCGTTAGGCACAATGGGTGTGGGGCCCCAGCTGGGATGTAACTCTTCATCTTCACGGTATCGAGGTATCTACCATCCGTGGGGATGACTGCCTACGGTGAGCTTGGCGTGGCGATATATATATATTTGCTAAAGACCCTTTGCGGGAAGCTGCGTTGCGCTCAACCTCGCAGGTGTGTCCAACGTATGCGTGTTATAGTGGACGCCTAATCGACTGTGATAACACCCCTGTGCTCTGATAGCCCTGCCCACCGAGTTTGGAAGAGAACGGTGATGTTGACGTCTCGAGGGCGCTTGAATCGACACCTCTTTTTGCCAGTCATTCATATACTGGATTGCCGCAGAAGGTCCCCTTGCATTCCGCCGCAAGTAGAGAAGGTGATAAACGGGTGTCATTTGACTTTCTTGCATGCGGTGGTGTGAGTCGTCTCCTTCTCATTGTTCTTCTTTCGAGTTCGCCCGAGCAGACGATGACACCAACTTAGGTTACGGCTAGCAAAGCAGATACAAGACAACACTCCAATTGCCTACGCTTCAACCACATTCTCTCAGCGCTCGAAGGTATCTCTCAGGAGGTCATCTGAGAACTTCTCGCAAACCTGATAAGTCTTCTGCCAACATTCGTTCCTGTCCTTCACATCTTGAGTGTGTCCTTCCCCAGAGGCAAGCGCAGAGGCCTATCTTCTATTTGCACAAACTCGTACAACGCAGCGGTAGCGTCGTCGACGTCCTGAAGTGCAGGGTCTTCGTGCTTGGTATTCAACTCTGCTCTCATCAACATGAAGGGCGAATCGACTTAAGCTGGATGCACTGGAGTACGAGGCGTCACAGTGGGCTCGATCATACTTGTTGCGAACTGCACGCGACTCAGGTGCTTTACACAGCAGGTACGCAATCCATGTCACCTTTATGTTCCAGTCACGATTGACTTCCGCATAAGCGATTCTGTAAAACCTTCTACCGCTGTATGTCAACTCGTCAGATATTTCAAGCATCATTAGAGTATCTAGGCAACTCACCCCATTCACTATGCACAAGTGCGGCAGTCAGAAACCGAAGAACGTTCATATTCCATCTGCCCTCTCCTCGCACGGTGGTATCCCATTGCTGGGGAGGATACCTGAGTGACCCTGCTCGACATTTGGAGCAATATTCCACCCATCCCTTTAGGGTTGTCTTCACGGAAGAACCTGATGGCTTCAGTGCTGACATTCACCCCCCCCCCAGAAGTTGACCTCGAGGAGCGCACGTGCCGTCTCGATGGGTACACTCTCCACCTCTCCGATGATTGACTGGCCAGCGTTGTTGTACACGACGTCGATGTGGCCAAAACATCTTTGGCACGGCTTTCACGTCGTCCGGTGTCGTGACGTCCGCGCGCAGGACGAGCAACTGGGTTGAGGGTACTTGGCAACCAAGTCCTCGAGCGGATGTGTCTGCCGCGCAGTTGCGACGACAAAAGTTACCCCGCTCAAGAGCAAGGGCTACCATTGACCTGTCGAAGCCGGACGATGCACCCGTGACTTGGCCGCGTGAGCCGAGCATGAGGCTAACACAAAGCGATGACTTACTGAACCAGATTTTACTACCGGACTGCAACATGGCCTTCGCTATTGAAGGGAAATGTTGTAGTGGGGCTAGCAGTCATCTTGGTGTGTTTTTATCGTCCCTCATTGCCAATGTGGATGACACATGTCGGCACGATCTGAGACTCCTTCGATCGGAATGTGGCCAGGTGGACAGGGAGGATTGAGAATCTCGTCTTGTCATTTGTGGTCGACACGCGGAACATACGTTGATCCATTCCTGGTGTCCCTGAAACCTCCCCTACCCGCCATCGTATGTTTCGGTTCTGTCACATTCTGGGCTTGCGTGGTTTCAGTACTGTGAATGATGTATGGCAAGGGGTGGCAACGATGGCCGGTGCCATTGTTGTCGAGAAGTCGAAATGGACCAAGGGCCATATGTGCTACACAAGAGAGGACCTCGGCCTTCTCGGTGCGAAAGGACAATGACGCCAGGTACCTACATTTCTCTGCTTTTTCCGAGTACGGGTCGGTGGCCTCGATGACATCTGAGGCGAAGTGTATAGTGTATCGTTATGACGGGCGGGGGAAATAGTTTGGGAAAAGAACGTTAGCGTTTGATATTTCAGTGGCCGCCGGAAGCGCTATGAGATGGGCACATCGTTGGCTAGCGGAGCTCTTCCGTTGGTGGAAATTGTTCACGGTGACTTTGGATGCAGTTCCGCTCCGGACCTGAAAACCCTATGCAATGTAGCGTTTATATCCCACCCTATCCGGGGCTACACTGATTTTCTGTGACGGATGTTACCCCGACATCTAACCTGTGTAGCCTGAGGTTTAGGTCAACCATAAAACAACTAGCCTCAAGAATAGTGTTTGATCGAACGGCGCTCATAGCATTGGTGAGGCATGTCGATATTGAGGGGCATGCATCATGATGCGCAAGCTTCGCAGTTGAGACGGGGACCAACTTTTCGGTCTCCAATCCTGCAAGGCACCTAAAGCTTGTTTCCGCACCGGGTCGCCAACGCAGTCCTCGTCACCAGTAGCCCCTTCATAGCTTTGGTTGGAAAGTCCTAATACTTCGAGGTCAGATGATAGTCATTCTCCGGGCCCGTCCGAGTCAACTGGTGTTGCTTCCGCCGAGCTGACAGTGATCTGTTTCCTGTCATTGTCAAACAATCGCGACCAACTTTCCTGAAAAGGATTCAGACGGTAAACACAGAAAAACAAATAAGACCCGTATCGATCCACGCGTCCTCCACCCTAACGGAGTGAGCGGTCGGCGGTCCTGCTAGTACCTGGCTTTGGGCGAGACTTTACTGCGCCCCGGCCCCCGAGCCGTTTCCCACCACCACCACCACCTCGCCGTGACCGCCGCGCCGCCCATGGGAGACTTTGATCCCATGTAGATGTGCTGTTCGTGCCCTTTAGACTGCCTCTGCTAAAAATTGGAATGCGCGTGTACCACGCGAGCAAAGTGTATCTGTGCCCCGCGACAGGAAAGCGTGTCCCACGACGGAAAAGCGCGTCCCGTGACAGGAAAACTCTACTTAATCCAAGCGATCGTATATCCCCCTCAGGCCTCAAACGTGATGCTGATGCTCTATGTTCGAGGTTTGTCGGTTTCAAGTTCGCACGACGTCTACCTTATATATAGTCTTAAGGGAAACCCCAACAGTTGGTTCGTCGTGGATGCTATCCTTCACTCTGAGGATGTCGACGAGCGAAGATCACATCCTTCGTGAACAGCGTCCTGTCGATTCTCTGGTCCCCGCTCTTGATGTATCTCTCGAGTTATCAGAGACGCAAATCAAGTTCCTGCTTCATGCGATCCGTGACGTGAGTCCGGAAGCCGTCGACGCTGGGGCGAGAATAAAACAACGGGTCCTCGAGGTTCAGAGCAAGTGCGTCGTCCAATTCATGCATTCGCCGTGGGTATCGCTGACCTTGATGGTTTCTCAGAGCATAGTATGTTATGATGACGTCCAGTGTAGTGTCCTCGTCTGACGTTTAAAATACCGCAGTGAGATCTACCCATACCCGTGCATTCGCGGATTTCAACACGTCTCTTTCTTCATGTCTGAAAACGATGCGTTTGCTCACATTCTGAAAGTGGGTCAAAGTACCGGGCAAGCCAACGCACCTTTGCTTCTGGACCTTGGCTGTTGCAGTAAGTCGTCCCCGCATCCTGTTGGGCCGACCGATAAGACCCGTTCGCGAGTAGTGGGCACGGACCTACGTCACATCGTCCAGTCTGGATACCCGTCCACGTCCGTCATCGGGTGCGATATACGACGCGACTTTATCGATCTGGGCCACGCACTCTACGCTGATAGTGACACCTGCCCCATCCCCTTTTTCGTCGGGGACGTCTTTGACATCATGCGTTGTCTGTTCCCTCAAGCAGCGGATGACGGGTGTCTGTCGCTCAAGGACGTTCGGAGCCTCAACGAGCTTCGCGGACGAGTCAAGTACCTCTATGCGGGCGCAATCTTCCACCTCTTTGACGAGGGGACACAAGAAGCGATCGCGCGGCGCCTCGTGACGCTGCTGGACGTGACGGAAGGAAACGGTCCAGCGGTGCTCTTTGGTAGGCACCCTGCCAAAGAAGCGGAAGGCGTCATCGACGACGCAATGGGTCGGTACGTCAAACAGCGCGCATGTTGGTGTTGTGTGGCCCACGTACTCATGGGGGCTGTGAATGCTATTAGGCCACGGTACGCCCACTCGCCGGCGTCCTGGGGGAAGTTGTGGCAGCGAGCACTAGGTGGGAAGATCCGTGTGCGTGTGGAGGCGGAGTTTCGCTTAGAGCAATCGACTGAGAGGGTGAATCCGGGTCGGGGTACGGAGATGATGCGGTGGAGCGTCTGGGTGGGTTGATCGCGTATCTTGTGCGAGTATCTGGGTATCCCCGCAAGGTGGCCTGGTCTCTTGATAAGAGATGACCTGGCCCAACAGTGTAGACTGCACACGAAATCAAGTCTGGCTCGACATGGGGGTGACGCCTGCGCGTGATTTCCTCCAAACACACAATTCCCGATCATCCATCCTGGAGCCGATCACCGTCCTGGCCGTTCGCGGAATGGCCCGGACAGCGCAAGTACTAGTAGTACTGATCACGGGTCTTGTCGTAAGTTTACATCGCATCCTGGTCGGTTTGAGCTGCGATGACCCGTACATGACCCCGTTGATCCTTGTTGTTCCCGTTGATCCTTGTTGTTCCCGTTGATCCTATCGTTCTTGTTTGTGTGTAGGGCGTGTTTTTCGACGACCGGGAGATACGGTGTGCACGTGTGCACCCTGCTGGGCACGGCGAAAGCGAGGGTTGACTCGGAGTACCTCCTTGCGTCATGGTCTGGTGAGAAGACCGGAATATGAGGCAAATCCCTCGTTCGTCAGTCTGGTAAAATCCTGTCTCGTTTAGCCCGGCGAGCCCGCCAAACCTGATCGCAACACTACGCACCGTCCATCTATGAAGGCGTTCGTCTCTTGACAAGTCGAGATCAAGGACCTGCCAGGCCAGGAGGGTGCAATGAGCGCACCTGCTGAACTTCAGCGGATCCCTTGGTTGTAGTAGGTGGGTGGTGAGGTACATCTCAATGTGCCCACGGCCGAACGGCATGAAGGTTGACAGGACTGGCATGAGGGACGACATAGTATTAGACGGAGACAAGGACATTTGAACCCAGATCATCAAGAAGTGACTTGATGTAGAAAATGTAGATCTTTTCCCCGATTGTAGGAAGGAACGTGGGACTACTAGCTGGCCAGCGCAAGAAAAAAAAAGATCGCCCCGGCCTGGGGGCCGCTCGCTCCAATGCGCCAATAAGAAAGGCGATTTCTGCCTCAGTTGTAGTGCTTTACGACGACACCCGCAATCACCTCCTCCTCGGTATTATTCTCCGATCCTTGCTTCAGCGCCACACGCCCATACGTGATCGTCCTTTCCTTCATCCACACCGCCGCAAGCGGTGCCTCCTCGGCAGGCCACCGTCGCTCGATGCCGACGTGCTGTAATACCGGGCTGCTGGAAAGGGGCAAGAGTCCCACGTTGTCGTCTGGCACGGAAAAATAGAACGCGCCGAGTCTGTCGTAGGCGCTTTGGTCGTGCGGTGGTTGGACGACTCGGTGGATGGTGGGTTTGTAGAATCCGCCAGTGAGAAAGTCCAACATGTCACCAGTGTTGATGACCTGTCGTTTTACGGTGAGAAATCGTGGGGAGAGGATGGAGAGGACGGACCAGCGCATTGTCAATGTGTCGTACCCAACGCCATTTTCCATCTGGGGAAAGGATCTGCAGACCACCGACGGGCTGGCTCCAGAGAATGGTCAGGCTGCCAACGTCTGGGATCATACATGCTGTAGAACGGTTGTTTTGTGCGGGGAGTACGGCATACCTGTGTGGCCCCTTAGCCAGACGTTGTTTGATTTGTCTTCTTCCTCTTCTGTGCGCCTGTAACTGACAATCGAAGCGATGTTGAAATCAGATGGGATGAACAGGAATGTGAGGGCATACTATTTCGTGAATCTGACTATTGCACGTTCAGTGACTGAACCGTGGAAGTGGATGCCAGAGGAGGATACATACTTGATGTTTCGCCTTGTCCCTCGAAGTTGTGTTTCTCCACCAAGGTTTCTTCGGGCAACTCAAGACTCAGTGCGATGAGCCTGAGGGATCATGTAGCGACAGACCCATTCCAGCGATACGATCATAATTTACCTAAGGATGGGATGCACGATATTGAAATGGTTGTGGCGAGCAAACGCGTCAAGCTCAGGCAAGAACGGGCGAAACGCCTGGGGATGAGGACGCGTGGTGACGTTACGACTGACTTGAACTTCTTCAGCCAGCGTCACCGACAGCATACAAGATTACATAATTACGCACACCGATACTGCTCAATCTGGTCCAAGACATTGTTCTCTGTGTTCACTTTCTACCTCGGAAGCGTCGTGAACTAGAGGGACAGATCGGGGAAGGGAATATACTTGCCCAGTACCTACGCGGCTTGTACCCGGCAAAGTAGCCGACTTTATCGATGTCATCGGTGTAGATCTTCATTTCTTCGGGAGGCACGGCCGTAAATGGCACATGTGCAATGTCGAAAATCCGATCACGCTGATCCGTGAGGTGAGCGAGTGATCGGAAGGAAGGGGAGTGATGAGAGATACCTGAGCTTTGGTGTAGCCATGGTTGATGGCGTAGACGAAGCCGTTGGCGCGAAGGGCGTCGCGAAGCTGTGGTGCCAGCTCGGCGCGCCCCTCGGGAGTGTGCACTTTGGACAGGTCGATGATAGCGAGATCAGCGAAATCCACTGGGTACATCGGTCAGAACAGGGAGGCAGTAACATGGATGAGAACATACGATCCAGCTGAGTCGGAGGCGGAGCGATGTAACGAAGACATTCGGGCAGAGTGACGCTGGGCATGAGGGTGAGGGTGCACGGGTAAAGATGTAAGATTGGACCGAGGAGACGAGACTTATAAGGTGGTACAGAACGGCTTCACGGAGCCCCGGTCATGATTTTTGAGGTGCATGGTGCGAGTAACATGACCCGCAAGCAGTGGGGGTGACGGTGTCCTGACACAATACACTTCATCATAATGCACACTGGTTGCGCGAGCCTTTCCCACCAACGTAACGCCGGACGGGCGACTACGGGGACTCGGGGCCCGGGAGGCTCGCCAAGACTCCGGGGAAGCTTGACACGCTTGTTTCCAACTTACTTTCCCCCTTGCAGGCTAATTTTAGGTCACCGGAGCCTGTCAAAAAAGAATCCCCAGGTGATGAGAGCTGCAGTGGGTGTCACTGGGTCGGAAGTTTGAATTGAAACCCTTTTGCCTGGTTTAGCCCGGCGAGCCTGCCAAACCTCATTCAAGTAACAAGTTGCAACGTCACGTACCATCCCATCTATGAAAACGTTTACCCCTTGACAACTCGAGATCAAGGACCTGTGAAGCCAGGAGGGTACAATGAGCGGGACTATTAAACTTTAGCGACTCCCCCGGTATTAGTTGTGGGCAGCTGATCAAGAGTGCATATGTAGTGATGTGCCAACGGGCTGGAGCCTGGCGCCGGGACGAAGCAACATGGGAATATCAATATCTGTACAAATAATACATTACGACTCTCTTTTACTGTGTCGCGAAATTTCGACCCATTCGCACCAATTTTTGGGGGTCATTTCGTAGGTGTGTAACTTACAGCCTACCTTGCGCGACACGACGAAGTCCATGCTGGTGACTTCCCACTCACATCGCCCAGGCCTACCACCACCCTCAGTCACGAATCACGATGCACCCGCGCCTTGAAACGGCTCACCCAATCCTCAAACGACACACCCAGGCCTCGAGCGATACACCTGTTCCTCAAATGGTTCGCCCGTGCAACCTCAACCTTTCGCACATACGACGACGCTTATCGGCCCCCTGTCCCGCCCCACTACGAAGCATACCATGCCCAGCGACACCCCAACACCCGACGCTTCAACGCCCACCACGCCCACGCCCACCCTCTCATCCCACGGGCGCGACGCCCACTGGCACCACATCGACCCCGCCACACTGACTGCGACGCCCAGCGGTACCCCAACACCAACTTAACACCCACCGCACGGCCCCCTTCCCATTGTACAGGCGCAATGCCCCAACGCCCACGGCCCACCATGACATCCAATGCCTAGGTACGAAGTGCGACGCCCAACGCTCACCACACCGGGCATGACGCCTACGAAGCGTACCACATCCCCCTGCCATGCCACGGACACGATGTGCAGCGACACCCAAATACCCGCAGCACCCACGCCCTCCCATCTCACGGGCGCAATGCCCTAATGGCCACCACGCCCACCGGCAAACTCTTCCCATGTTAGAACACACACCTATGTAGACTTCGATATACTAGACACTGTATCTACACCGAAGATAATATATATATAAACCGCGGTCCTTTTTCGCGGTACGCGACGGGGCAAAAAGATTGGGGCGGTGGGCGGTGGGACGGAGTAAAAATTTCACGATGTGCACACTGCGGATATTCCGCCGTAGCCGCGAACTGAGTCGAGTCGAATCAAAGTGCGCAGTTCGTTCCAACTTCGACGTTCGAAGCAGAACGAACCGAAGTTGTTCGAGACGGCTCGTAACCACCAGCCAACGAGAGAGCCGACACCAGTGGTGCCAGCCTGGCTCGCTTAAATTTGCAGATATGCAGCATATGCTAGCGGCCTAGGGCAGGAAAGTATGGAAAAAGCAATCGACTCCGGAGTGGCTCCAATGCCTTATAATAATAAGAAAGGCAATGTCTGCCTTAGTTGTAGTGCTTTACGACGATACCCGCAATCACCTCCTCCTCTGTATTATTCTCCGATCCTTTCTTCAACGCCACACGCCCGTACGTGATCGTTCTTTCCTTCCTCCACGCCTCCGCAAGTGGTGCCTCCTCGTCAGGCCACCGTCGCTCGACGCCGACGCGCTGTAACACCGGGCTGTGGGAGAGGGGTAAGAGCCTCACGTTGTTGTCGGCCATGGAAAAGTAGAACGCGCCGAGTCTGTCGTAGGCGCTTTGGTCGTGCGGTGGTTGGACGACGCGGTGGATGGTGGGTTTGTAGAATCCGCCGGTGAGAAAGTCCATCATGTCACCGGTGTTGATGACCTGTCGTTTTACGGTGAGATATCATAGGGAAGGGACGAAGAGGACGGACCAGCGCATTTTCAATGTGTCGCACCCAACGCCACTTGCCGTCTGGGGAAAGGATCTGCAGACCACTGACAGACTGGCTCCAGAGAATGGTCACGCTGCCAATGTCTGGGATCATACATGTTGTAGAACGGTTGTTTTGTGTTGGGAACGGCATACCTGTGTGGCCCTTTATCCAGACGTTATTTGACTTTTCTTCTTCTTCTTCTGAGCGCCTGTAGCTGACAATCGAAGCGATGTTGAAATGGAATGGGATGAACAGGAATCTGGAGGCGTACTATTTCATGAATGTGACTATTGCACGATCAGTGATTGAACCGTGGAAGTGAATGTTTTACCTTGTCCCTCGAAGTTGTGTTTCTCCACCAAAGTTTCTTCGGGCAACTCAAGACTCAGTGCGATGAGCCTAAGGGATCATGTAGCGACCGATCCATTCCAACGACACGATCATAATTTACCGGAGGATGAGATGCAGGATACTGAAATGGTTGTGGCGAGCGAACGCGTCAAACTCGGGCGAGAACGGGTGAAGTGCCTGGGGATGAGGACGGGGGACGTTGCGATTGACTTGAACCGCTTCAGCCAGCGTCACCAACGGCATGCAAGATGAATTACGCACTCCCATACTGCTCAATCTGGTCCCAGACATTGTTCTCTGTGTCCACTTTCTACCTCGGAAGCGTCATGAAGGTGCATATTGGGGAAGGTAATCTGCTTGCCCAGTACCCGCGCCCCTTGTATCCGACATAGTAGCCGACTTTGTCAAAGTCGGTGGTGTAGATCTTCATTTCTTCGGGAGGCACGACCGTAAACGGCATATCTGCAATATCGAAAATCCGATCACGCTGATCCGTGAGGTGAGCGAGTGATCGGAATGACGGGGAGTGATGAGAGATACCTGAGCTTGGGTATAGCCATGGTTGATTGCGTAGACGAAGCCGTTGGCGCGAAGGGCATCGCGAAGTTGTGGTGCGAGTTCGGTGCGTCCCTCGGGAGTGTGCGCTTTGGCCAGGTCGATGATGGCGAGATCAGCGAAATCCACTAGGTACATCGGTCAGAAGAGGAGGGCAGTAACATGGGTGGGAACATACGATCCAGTTGGGTCGGGGGCGGGGAGATGTAACGAGGACATTGGGGCAGAATGACGTTGGGCATGAGGGTGTACGGGCGGAGATGCAAGGTTGAATCTAAGACGAGGCTTATAAGGTGCTGCAGAACGACTTCACGGAGCGGTCATGCCTTTTGAAGTCACAATGGAGGTAACATGACACCGCGATAACACCTGGTTAACCCAGGCGCAATACGGCCACGAATAATGTTTTTGCGTACCAAATTCGACCCTGTTTCAGGTGTTATGAGCCAGCGTTGCGCCACGTTTTTGGGACCATGCAGGCTGATGAATGAAACGATCAGCGCGGGCACTTTCGCGTCGGCCTGGATGGTAGCTCGACTACCCAATTGAATAGGCAGTGGTTGTGGTTGTTGTATTATTTTGTAGTGCTGTCCACAACAGCTGTGGATAAATTTCGCAGAGTGGCTAAACAAGCCAAACAGACGTTGCTGGCCTCGTCGACACCGTCGGTCACGACAACAACATCCTTATCGACGACGACCACAACGAGGACCACAATGTCGAGGAAGTCTCGCAGCGCCCCACCGGCCCCGTCGTCGCCCAGCCCACAACACGGCTCGAAGCTGCCCAAGTTCCTCCAGAAGCAGGGTCGCGACAAGTCCAAGTCCTTCATGGACCCCGCGGCGACGGACAGCTCGACGAGCATCGCCAGCTCGAGCTCGTCCGCGCACACATCGCACTCGTCGAACCACGCCGGCGCGCGCCAGAGCCGGGCGCACGAGGAGCGGTCGACGACGACGGACGGCGACGGGGACAGCGCCGACGAGATGCCCGTGATCGTGGAGACGGCGGACTCGCCCCGGGCGCGCACACGGCCAGACCGGCCCAGCGCCATTTCCGACATCCGACCGAGCGTATCCATGTACTCATCGTCATCAGCGCGCATATCCGATCTGCCCACCCGGCTCTCCGGCTGGCTCTCCCACACGTTCAGCTCCTCGTCCACCGACCTCTCGCTCCCCTCCATCCTCTCCCAGTCCCACATGGCCTCCCCAAAGTCAAAGTCAAATCCCCTCCTCAACGCCGCCAAGCACGGCAAGGGCCACCTCGACCGCGCCATGCGCTTCCTCCTCGACAGCGACTCCACCCCTGACAAGTGCGCGGAGCCCATCTGGCTCCTCGGCGTGCGGCATCCCGGCTACGAACCACCGCCCCTTCCCACTCCCGGCCGCCGGCCCTCCGTCGAATCCCGCCGTGCACCTTCGTTTCGCTCAAACTCCTCCACTACCGTTTCCGAACTCTCCCAGTCCCAGCCACCGTCAGGCAAGAACCCCGTCGTCAACTGGCCCCCGGTCTTTTATGCCGATTTCACCTCGCGAATATGGCTCACCTATCGCAACCAATTCCCCCCAATCAGGGACTCCAATCTCTCGTCCCTCGATGCCGATTTGGCCTCCGGCGCCCAGGCCGCCACCTCCTCCAGCCCGCGCTCCCGAAAGTGGAATTGGCCTGGGTCTGGCGAAAAGGGGTGGACGAGCGATGCCGGCTGGGGCTGTATGCTGCGCACTGGCCAATCATTACTCGCCAATGCCCTTCTTCATCTGCACCTCGGGCGAGGTAAGCACGTGTTTTTCGTCCCACCCCCTTATATGCGCTCATTTGCCCGTATCTCAGAATGGCGTCGGCCCCCGCACACTGTTCGCACAAACGATTTTGCCACATATGTCCAAATCATAACGTGGTTCCTCGATTCCCCGTTACCTCAAGCACCATTTAGCGTTCACCGCATGGCCCTCGCTGGAAAAGACCTCGGAAAAGACGTCGGTCAGTGGTTCGGTCCCAGCACTGCCGCTGGTGCAATCAAGTAAGAACCCCATCTCTTCACCTTGTCCAGAACAAGCTGAGCGCCCGCCCCAGAGCTCTTGTACATGCCTTCCCTGAAGCAGGTCTCGGGGTAGCTGTTGCCGCAGACGGTGTGATATACCAGTCTGATGTATATGCGGCGTCCAATGTTCATATTGGTTCTCCACGCC
The DNA here is from genome assembly GCA_038090735.1 of Xerocomellus amylosporus. Lineage (NCBI taxonomy): Eukaryota > Fungi > Basidiomycota > Agaricomycetes > Boletales > Boletaceae > Xerocomellus > Xerocomellus amylosporus. The sequence goes on along the minus strand of JBBPNE010000150.1, from coordinate 26,203 downwards.
GACATGCGAGATCGTCATGGGGTGAGCAGGCAGTGCTTGTGTTAATTGGCATCCGTCTGGGTATCGACGGTGTCAATCCTATTTATTACGAGCCCATTAAAGTAAGCAGATCATTTTGGCGCTCGACTTATCCATATGAATCAATCTTCTTTCAGGCGCTGTACACGTTTCCACAGTCCGTCGGTATCGCGGGAGGGCGTCCCTCTTCCTCGTATTACTTTATGGGCTCTCAGGCCGATAATCTCTTCTACCTTGATCCTCACCATGCACGACCGGCGGTTCCTCTCCGTCCCCCACCGCCTTCATCTGTACATGACTATCCTACTGTTCGCAGTCGCGAAAGCACACCCGATAACGCATCCGACCGGCGCGCAGCGACGCGTTCGCCTGGTGCACTCTCCACGTCTTCCCACCACCATCGTGCACCCACGTCCCCGTCGTCCGTCAGGACTGGCTCATCGACGTTCTCATACAACGCACCCCTTTCACCGTCCCCTCTCCAACACCAACTCTCGACAGCATCGAGCGTGTCATCCTCTTCCATGTCATCACACCATCCATCGCGTTGGCAATTTGCAAGCACGCCTGCCTCCCCATCACCCCATTTCAACGGTTCTGACCTGGATCCCCGCGACCTTGGGGTTGAGGAGGAGGACTTGGACGCGGCCGCTGAGCACTACGTCACACAGTATAATCCCATGGAGCTACGAACCTTTCACTGCGATCGTGTTCGCAAGATGCCACTGAGCGGTCTTGATCCCAGCATGCTTCTCGGATTCCTATGCAAAGAAGAAAAGGATTGGATTGACTTGAGACGACGCATCAACGAGGTCTGCATTGTAGCTCTTTTGTGTTATTGATGTTCTGATCGGTGTTTTCAATCATCAGCTCAACGCAAAGTACAAGACAATATTTACCATTCAAGACGAGCCTCCTTCGTGGCCTGATTCGGATGAATTCATGGGCCTCGAGTCCATTTCCGATCCCGACGACATGGAAGAAATGGACCTCGAGGAGGAGGACGGCGTCGAAGTGGTTGACGAAGATGGGGCAGAAGGACGGCCTGTCCGTATACGTGATGCCGACGACCAATTCTTTGACACGCGTTCGACATCCATCTCTCCCGTGTGTAGCAGTGTCAAGGGCGGCACCAAAGGTTCCGAGGCCGACACGGAGGATGACCCTATAGGGCCCATTACACCTGGACCAAATTCGACGTTTGAGGTCGATAAACACGACGATGGCGCTCTCAAGGGTCTTTCCAGGAACGACGACTTTGAAGAGATCGATGGGCATGAGGCGGAGGACGATGAAGACTGGGTAGATCCCTCGATGCCCACACCGCTCGCACAGTCGATCGAACGTCCGTACGCTCCACCGATGGCCAAAACCAAGTCGACAGGGTCGACGGGCAGCACGGGCAGCAGGAAGGGTAAGAAGGGCAAGAAATCGAAAAAGGCGAGCGTGCCCATGGTCAACACGCCCTCACCTCCTATGAAGTCTGAGGCACACTTCCCGTTCCCGCGATCCCTCGAGGAGAGTTTCCATGAACGCTCGTACGAGGTAGGGAATTACGAGAAACGGATGAACAATGCGCGCGCGCGGGACGGCGGACGTACGGAGAGTGGGGGTGTCAAGGCGGTGTTGACGGACGATGTCCGTTGAGGGTGGATCGTGTGCGGATGGGTGAATGAGACTGCTATTCTGGATTGACCTCTTTCTCTCTCCTCTTTTTCCCTTCCCTTCGTTTGTTTTCCCTTCAATTATGGTGGCCACTTTGCCCACTCTTCTCTCTCGACTGTGCAGGCCTGTTTCTTACTCTTTATCACTCTGCCTGTGCCAAGCTCTTAATGGATTTGTATTGACGTTTTGGGAGCTAATTCCATACGTTTTTTTCGACCGGTTGTAAGTGTATGTAACTATGTACGTTTTTTTCGCCACGTAGAGATACCCTTCATCCCTTTTGCATTTCCTCTCTCTGGTGATCAGTGTCTGATGTCGAGCAGGCCGTAGGCGCGTGAGCATGTGTACAGTGTAGCAGCTGAGTTACCCGATGGCAGTACGTGATGGTCCTGCTCAAAGCGTCTCACACTCACCATTCATCGACTTCAAATGTCTCCCTGCTGCAGCAGCACAGTTGAAACGTCTCCCAACACCCACAAACCGACCTACATCTACAAACTCGTCCCCTACACCTCCCCGGTCCCGCTGGACCCTGCCGCCCTCCCCATCGCCCTCCCCGTCTCCGACATTGACCAAACCTCGGGGTTCATCCACCTCTCGACAGCACCCCAGATCCCCAGGACCCTCGTCTACTTTTTCAAATCCGACCCCCGTGTCTACGTGCTTCGACTCCCATACGATCCCCTCGAACGTCTGGGACAGATCAAGTGGGAAAGCCCCGATGGAAAGGTGTGTGGAGCGCGCCCGAGCGAGGGCTTGTTTCCGCATTTGTACAACGGGCTGAGGTTGGGACGGGAAGAGGTGGAGAGCGTGTTCGCGTTAAAAAGGGGGGAGGGGGGTTGGGAGGAGGCGATCGAGAGGGACGAAGAGTTTAAAGCTTGGTTGGCGTACTGAGCCAGACTGGAATGTCGAACCGAGTGCCTCGACGACTCGATCGGCCCCGTCGGTTTGGTTTCATAAATGCCGAGTACATGGTGTAGGATGGAAGCTAGATCTAGTGCGGAGGAGTGGAGGAGGTTGGCTTTTGGCTTTTCTCTATCGTCGTTTCTCGTACTGACGTTGATCTCTTAGGATTCGTTTCTGTTCCATCTGGCCCGTACGCCTGTATGCGTCTATACCCGCTGTCGATGAATCGGACCCTCTAACATCGCCTGGAGGACACAACGCCACAAGGGCCGAGTCTTTCTCTGGCATCCGACCGTGAAACAAGGTGACTTGGGTGATTGATTGATCGCAAACAGTGACGACATATAGTGACACCTCGCTCTTTCGCTCCCCAATCGCGAAGCAAGGTGCCTGGTGCGATCTCAAACAGGGTCGACTGAATGGCTCCGGCAGTTGCTAGCAGTCACCATCGGTTGGAGAAGTAGCCCGGACGTTCAACGACTGATCCCGACCCCTCTCAAAGGAGAGGGGGAGCCGACTTTTTCCAAACAGATCGGATGGCGTGCGGGTTTCCGTTTCGCCTTTCAAACCCTGCGCGGCCTCCTCGGAGAGAGACTTTTTCACCGTCGTTCCTGGGCTATCCCTTACAAAAGCGTCCGACGCCCTTGTCCAACCTCGAGTGGAGCTCGAGGTACGCGTTTGGGGCGTTTGGGAGCTTCCCTTGGACGCACCCATTCGTGCGATTTCAGATGGGCCTGCTCGCCATCACGATCGCGCCTGACGAACCGAACAGCCGACCCGATGCCACGCACCCCCCACAAACCCGGATCCCTCGGTGATCGATTTGGATTCAAGATCCGCCCGCTCACGGATACTGAAACCGTCGCTTGCCACTTCAGACTTTTACGACCGCCACATGGCCTCCAATCGACCTCATGCCTCGGCAAAGGGAACGATGTCACAAGAGACGAGCGATCGATTTGTAAATACCGTGTCGAGAATGTCCGCGACCGATAGCCACCATGCAAGTTGGGATTGAACGCGATGTCGTTACCCATCGTATCCTCTAATATTTCAGTACATCACCCAAGCAAATGACTAGATCCCGCGTCCCACGTCGGAGCTACTAGCGAGTGGATCCATGTGGTCGAGTTCGAACATTGCGTCTTTGGTGCCCGGCGTGCTCTTAAACGCGATCGAGGCGGAGGGACGAACGGTGGAGGTGGTAGCATACTTGAATGCCCTATTTTGCGCAACACGAATGATGATCAACAATTGCACGATGCCCTACATTGTCTCGCGTCAAAGTGCTGAACAACGACGCCCCCGTCGAACGGGACTGTGAAAGCTGCGGGCTTACCTGAACGTGGCTGATCGACAGAAACACAAGGTTAGAGATGTTGGAGTGGAGGGCAAACGAAATGATGAAGATGATGCCGAGAGCAGAGTAGATTGCGGCGGATTCGACGACCATGATGGCGGCAGTCTCGTATGTACGGACGTGTCCCCTCCCGAGGGTATCTCGCATTTTCATTCGGAAGGAAAAGAGACGGCCAGCAACGAGGAGACTGTAGGTGAGGGTCAGCCCGACGTCGAGGCAGAGATATATGAGTTCGGAGTTGATGTTATAAAAGATGGCGCCGCTAGCTTCGGCGAGGACAAGAACGGACATGGCTAGCGAGACGCGGCATTAGTCCCCGCGCATCGGGAGATTGGGAAGGAAATGGATACGTACCGACCATGGCTGCAAAGAGTATGCACATGGGTACGATGACACGTTTTTGCCAGTTCCAAATGACAAAGCAGCGGTGAAGCTGTCATGCGGAGATGAGAACGAGTGGTGTAAGGGATGAAAATGTTGGGAGACCACGAACCAACAACGCTTGCATGAGCCATTCCATGATGTAGTAACTATGGCATGCATGATGGGACTTCGATGACGATATCTGCCGGAGACCACGCAAACGACATACCAAGTCAACGCCATCATGTTTACCCAGTAACCCAGCTCGTTGAGGATCAAAGCAGCCGGCCCACCGGGTGCATCCCGCAGGTCGATCCATATCATCTCCGTATACCGGGCATTTCCCGCGAACCCGATCGTTGCGAGGACAAAGGTGATCCAGACGTAGCTAAGGAGCATCCACCGATTATTAGCAATCTGACCACCGTGGCGTGGTCTCTGAGTCAGAGCGGCAGTTGCCTGAAGGGTCAAGAGAAAAAATATGCCTGGTAGTAGCGTTTGGTTCTGCATGGGGCAAACAGCGGATGAATGTGGGCACTTACCGTATGACACTGCAGAGAGCAGCATGCCATCGAGACGTGATCTCTCCAGCCATAGGTCAGTGTCAGGAGTGTACGACTCGGAAGACATGTCTGCTCCTCAGTTAACGAGGTGTTGACTTTGGACACGAGTCAAAGAAGGCGTCGCCTTGCGCACTACGCAGATGGGAGAATAAGATCGTCCTGGAGCTGGGGCGGTAAACGGTTGTGCTGGCTTACTTGGAAACATTTCCCGGCGTATATATAGTGTTTGAACTTTGAATTTGAAGGTCCAGACATAAACCGAAACTGCCGGTCTGGCCATGCGTGCCCGGGTGTTTGTGGCAACAGACTGCCAGTGCCGCACGCGGCGCACTGGTTGCAGAGATTTTCGACTATGGTCAAAAATTCAATTCAAACCCTGGTTGCTGGTCTGGCCCTAGTAGGCTAGTAGATGTTTCTGCACAGACCTGGTCGCTTTGCTCAAAAATTCAGCTTGAACCTGTTGCGACGGTCAGCCTTAGGGAGCGTATATACATGGCAGTCTAAGGTAAGTAGTAGCAACGATGTAAACAAGCAAACAATTACATGCTCGTCAATATTGCCCCATGCATTACAATTTGCCGCATCATGCGAAACTATATCTGCCAGATGTTAATGAGGTCAAGCTGGCGTACGTTGTGACGTCGCGGGTCGTTCATGGTTGATTGCAGTATCGTGGGCGGCCTCTAGATTGACTTATCATTTGTTTCACTTTGACACAAGGGTCGGCGTTGCCGACCTTGCTGGAAGGTATGCATAAAAACCTGCTTCAAACTGTTCTGAAACTCGTGTACACTCGAGCGCTGTGACAAAAGGTGTTGATTTAGTTTCGAAACCCGACATTCCGTTTTAGGAAGCGCAAGGGCTACAGGTAACTTTGTGACTTCTGTTCGTGCCTGGCCGTTGGGTCCAGGCCATTTAAACTTGTTCGTATACTATGATAGCGCACCTCAGCTCGTTCCCCCCGAACCACGCTGAGGGGAGAGCATACCCTATTACCCTTCCATACTTTACTCGTATCATGATGCGGCACGATAGATCTATTATTCGAGTAATTTTTTGCTCTGGCTGCATTGGTGATCTTTCTCAGTAAATTCTTGCAGCGGTACATACTTTGTCGATGAGTCAGGTTGGTAGTTGTCAGGCACATGCTTCAGCTTCAGGTGGTGAAGGCTTCTCGAATTTGTCCACCCGAGGCGAGCGCGGCGATCTCTTCCGGAATAGCACGCGCGTGTATGGGCACGGGTCACCAGCGGTCACCCGTAGCCGGCGGCCAGGCACCACAGTTACCAATCTGAGAAACAGAAAAGTACTCCTGACGAGTCCTGACCAGTTTTCGAGAAAAAACTTTTTCGTAGGACCCCTTCTGCATCGACTTTTGAGAGCTCTGACGAGCACACGAAAGAGCCTTGAAAATAGGGACCAACCTAAATACACGTGTGGTTTTGTGTGAATACTTGGGACCCAAAGCAATGTTATTTAAAACAAGCATGAGGATGTGTGTCACAAGGTGCTGTCGTTTAACCGAGCGGCTGCCCAAAATCACTCACCGGTATGTTTGGAGAGGAAGAGGTTGCAGACAACAATCCTATGACGGTTTGAACAACTCGTTTGCGTGGCGGACGGGGGCTTACAATGGGGCACCGTGGTCAGGTATATGCACCCTCCCATGTCGTCCCGATCGAGCTATGTTTTCCTGCTTGAGGCGCGGGTTATGGCGTGGGACCCAGCAACTGCACGTTTGTGAAAGCAATGTGCCACCCACCAAAGAATGCCTCCATGGCATGTGTTCTACCAACCAGTGGGTGGGGAGTGCATGATCGTCTCACCAATGACCAACGACGATTGTCAATCTGGCACGGATGATAGGTCCATAACGCCACTGCAAAGGGGAGCTTTCTTGAAATTCTGCAAGAATCATGACGATGCGATGGGAAGTGGGGAGTCAGATCCGCATGGACCCGGCATGGCCAAACACTTTTAGAAATTGTTGACACGCCTTTCTCTGGTTGGTGTTTCGTCTTGTTCTAAAGTCCTACGAGAATGCGCAAAATAGCATCGACACCTGATTTTCATCATATTGTGAGTTTGAACACTCGGCCTTGTAGTCTAGAGGTACGATACTTGCTTTGGGCGATGTCGCGACTGCAAGTGGCCTGGGTTCGATTCCCAGCAAGGCCCTGCCTTTCTCCCCTGCTCTTTTTGTCTTTGACGCGTCCACAGGCTCTCTAGTCTAGATCTATTTTTGGCCCCTTGAAGTTGCCCAACGTATACTTAAAATGAATACTCCGTACGCCCCACTGCCTCCCATTTCCCGTTTTGATTCTGATTCATTCCGCCGCTGGATCGTAGGTCGGATCTCATTCTCATGGATAATATCCGCGTCTCATTGGGGTTAACGATACCTCCGCCACCAAGAAGTGTAGCAAGTGGGTCTCAGCATTCTACATGTTCCCGAAATATAATCTGACACCGGGCTTCGCGACAAATATGCTGGAAGTCTTGGCATCAAATCAAAGAAGGGCTGCAGTGGGTGTGATATTGCTGCACCTCTAGACCGTCTGATAGCCCATAAGACACCGGAGAACCTAGGCAAACCCACGCGGGGACAAGCGCTCGTGGGGTGCTGTTTGTAGAGTGGTATCGATGGAGGTGAGTTAATGTTCCCCATGCCTTTTCGGGGGTTCACGATTGAGATGCCTAGGCACATGCACAAGTTTGCGATTTAGAGTACGTTCTTGCGTTGGAACAACCTACAAGTATTTGGACGGCGTAGAGACGACGCATGTTCAACGTAACCTGCGAGTAATGAAGGATGTATGGTTGTGTCGGCTCAGTGTCGCCATTTACTTGGTGCTGCTAGGTGCGGAGAGCGGAGCAGAAGAGGATCCTTTTGGAACTTCGGTGCGTGTCACATCTGATACGGTCATCTGATTGGAGTTAGCTGGGTCATTGTACGGAATCAAATTTTGTCTGAATGCAAAGAGACTCGCCGAGAGGTGGGTCACTTTCTATGAAAGATATGAGTCAGTGGAAGGATTCGTGGGCCTAATTACAACCGACCGAACCGAGTTCCTACACCTGTGAGAACGCCGGTTGAATGGTGCGGATCGATCGAATTACCCCCTTCGGTTTGGTCCGACCATATATAAACCCCCTAAACCCGTTCTCCTTCCGCAGCCATGCCATCTGTCTTCACCCACGAGTTCGATACCCTCGTCTTCAAGGGCAAGGTCTCCTTCGACACCGGTATCTTCATTAACGGCCAATTCGTCGACGGTTCTGATCGTACAACCATCGAGTAGGTCTTGAGAGCACGAAATCTTAACCGTTGATATCTAACAATCTCTCCATCTCTACAGCGTTATCAACCCAAGTGAGTATGACGCCTTTCTCCAGAGCCCCTCTGATCAATCATATTCAAATCAGCCAATGGAAAAGTCATCCTTGCCGTTTCCGAAGCCACCGCCAAGGACGTCGACATTGCTGTCGATGCCGCCCAAAAGGCCTTCGATACTGTCTGGGGTTTGAATGCCACGGGTACCCAACGCAGCATTCTCCTCGGAAAGCTTGCCAGGTTGCTGGAGGATCACGCAGATGAGCTTGCCGCTCTCGAGGCACTCGACAACGGTGCGGTCACCCTGCATGGATCTCAATGCTAAACTACTAAAATAGAGGGCTTTTTGCAATAGGCAAAACATTCAACTGGGCCAGGAATGCCGATGTGGCTGGTGCCATAGACTGTATACGCTACTATGCTGGTTGGGCAGACAAGATCAGCGGTCAGGTACAAGAGGTACGTTTTCAACGGGCACTTCCCTCAGGGCGCGTCCTCACTGAACCCTCACAGACAAGCGAAGCTAAGCTCACCTACACTCGCCACGAGCCTATCGGTGTCGTCGGTCAAATCATTCCCTGGAACTTCCCTCGTGTGTAGGGCACTCTGTCTCAATGTCATGAGCTGACATCGACACGGGCAGTGCTCATGTTGGCCTGGAAACTCGGTCCCGCCCTGGCAACGGGAAACACAGTTGTTCTCAAGCCCTCTGAGTTCACTCCCCTGACTGCAATCCGCGTAGCCCACCTCATCAGCGAGGCCGGTTTCCCTCCCGGCGTCGTCAACATCCTCAATGGCTACGGTAACACTGTCGGCAATGCCATCTCTCATCACTTGAAGATCGAAAAAGTCGCCTTCACTGGTTCGACACTCGTCGGCCGCAAGATCCTAGATGCTTCTTCCAAGAGCAACCTGAAGAACGTGACCTTGGAGTTGGGTGGAAAGAGCCCCAACATCATCTTCGACGATGCGGATTTGGAGCAGGCAGTAAAGTGGGCCGCGTTTGGTATCTTGTTCGTCTTCCCTACTTGAGTGAAGTCGAGCACTGACATCATCCGCAGTTGGAACCACGGTCAGACATGCTGTGCTGGATCGCGTATCTTTGTCCAGGAGGGCATTTACGACGAGTTCCTTAAGCTTTTCATCGAGAGGGCTGGGTCAATCAAGGTCGGCGACCCCTTCAACCCCGAGACCTTCCAAGGTCCCCAAGTCTCTGAGATCCAATACAACGTCAGTAGTCTCGACGCACACCTCGTGTATCATTTTTTGTATCTCACGCATGAATTCTATAGCGTATCATGGGTTACATCCAATCCGGCAAGGATGCTGGTGCCAAAGTCGAGGTTGGCGGTGAACGCCAAGGCACCGAAGGGTATTTCATCCGACCCACCATCTTCACCAACACTTCCCCGGACATGAAGATCGTCCAAGAAGAAATTTTTGGTCCCGTCGGTGTTGTCATCAAATTCAAGGACGAGGACGACGTAATCCGACAGGCCAACGACACCACTTACGGTCTTGCTGCAGCCGTATTCACGCAGAACTTGAACCGAGCGATTAAGACCGCGCACCGACTCAAGGCGGGTACGGCATGGGTCAACTGTGTAAACCAGTTGAATTCGAGTGTGCCATTCGGTGGGTTCAAGCAGAGCGGTATCGGGAGGGAGTTGGGTGAGTATGCGTTGTACAAGTGCGTCTTTTTATCTATCACCCGCGTGCGTTGGTGCACTGAGATTCTACACTAGCTACACCGCTGTCAAGGCCGTGCACATCAACCTCGACATCAAGCTGTAGAACACGGAAGAACGCGAGGAAAATAAGGAGGGAGTTGACGACGATGTGTATTTTTCTTTCCCCACCACCTTGAATCACTCGCGACCCTTTTATCTTTTTTGTTGTAACGATATCAATGTGTCGCCGAGCTATCGACAGTTCCGTCATGTACAAAACCTTATTCCCAGGTGGAAAAATTACTTTCCAGTCTCGACTCGGAATGCAGGTGGACTTCACAGAACATTTTCAAGACGCCTCCAATCCAGAGCTCACGCGATCACGCGGAGTAATTCGAACCGCGCGGGGATCGGCGCGAAACGCCAACTGGCATGATGGCCGGTGGTTTGTAGTTAGTTTGACAGCGCCCCCCCTCATCTGACACAACTACATGCATCGCTGGACGCTCTTTGGTGATTAATCGATCAATCGATCACCCCCAGCTAGTCTGGTAACGGTCGCCTCAACGGCGGACTCATAGCGGGCTGGTCACCAGACTAACCCCAGCACTGAGATGTTCCCACGTCAAATTTTTTATGCACTACGATAGACCCGATGCCGCCAAGCCAGCAGATACTCCTAGTAAGTTGTTCAACATGACTCAGAGCTATGAAAACACCACAGAATAATGCACCCGCCAACTTGGGTTACACTCAAAGCAGAGTATGTAACTGGCATACCCAATCCAGCGACCTGGAGTATATCACAAAGTGATCCACTGCAGTCGGGTCGTTGAAGAAACTCGGAGTCTTGCAGCCCGCCGAGTACTAACCATTGTTTTCCTGCTCACACTTCCTCCCCGGCGAACACTCACCGTAGGATTTGGAGCCTCAGTAGATCGCCTCGACCTGGTGGGAAGTTGTCTGGGCCGCAGCCAGAAACGAGCGAAATGCACTTGCACGGATGCAGCCAAACAATTTAGCATAAAACTCCCGTGGAAACGCTATTCTAATGGTGAAGTTCACTCGCTGGAGATGCTTAGACCGGTCTGGTCACCAGACTGGATGCTGCTGACAAGGTTTCCCACGAATTACAGGTCTTCACGTTTTAAGTCCTCCCCAGAAACTCTCTACTACTAGTACCGTAGCGGGTATTATGGGCACATCATCGGGGCCAGCCGGTCCTTATCTTCGTGGAGAATTGTTTCGCTCCCCTCAAACACCGAAGCACTATGGCCGCTCCCCACAACGTCCAGTTGTATCATGCGACTCTTGAGAAGTTTGTGAAGGATATCAAAGCAAAGATACGACTTGATCTCGCCAAAGAGAGAACAGATTTCCGCCGCGAGAGGCAATCTTTTTACCTCACAGACAGCTACGAAACTGCGAAAAACGTCATGGCCGAAGAAGTTGGCGGGTTTGAGGGTCACCCCACAGCGATTATGACATTCTCCCTGAACCTGGCAGGGTTAAAGGTCAAAACGTTCAGTAAAGAGCTGTCGGGGCCGACGCTTGACGAATGGCGCGGGGTATCTAAATCCCTAGCTTCATCGTGTGGTAGTTTACTCATCATTCACAGTATGTCACGTATTGCAGAGAATATCGGAAGAAGAAAGACCCTGTCCCACCACCTCATCCCATCGTAAAGGAAGGCTACGATGTCATCATTGGGTGGATGAGCACGAAGAAAGGTATATATCCGAGTTGTTTGATCATCCGCTCAATCACTAACCATGTGAACTGAGGTGGTCTTTATGAACCCCTTGACAGTCACGTTTGGCAGTATGCAATTCTTACTGAGCGAGGAGTGTCTGCTTTGAAGTTTGAAAAGGTAGAATAAATCGAAAACCGTAGAGAGAGATGATCCCAGCATTGTAATTTGATAAGACAAAGAGGAAAAAGAAATGCTACTGGCTTAATCCTACATGGAACAGGCTCGTGAATACCTCACTGAGAAATACTCATCAGGGAGACGGATAAAATGCCCAACGCAGGCCACTCACTGAGAGACGTCCTTGGACGATGACAAGACCCCAGCCGAAGATATCTCTGTGCCCTAATAACTCGGGACGAGGGGCGGCTGAAACAGCTTTGTCGACGACAGGCGCCTGCAGCTCCAGGGCTGTAAGGCCCTTTCTGAATTCGGTAGCTATCTCAGCACTAGAATCAACTCGGCCACACGTAAAAAACATAGAGGGATACAGACCATTTACAGCGACAGCATCATGCAAAAAATCTACGTTTATGTTGCCGTACCAGTAATCCCCGAGGATCTTGACTGGATTCTTGATAATCTCATCGGGGGAGTGCCCAGATTTCTCCACCACTTTTGTGGCGAAATCACTTTTCACTCCAGCGTTCACGAGGACTACTTCATTGAGTATGTTACACGATGAATCGAATTGAATGCTCACCCTGGTGAGCTTTCTTAGCGGGATCAGACATCGTCTGGCGGTATGATCGGTGAGTTGGTGAACCTAGCTAGGCGGAGTTTAGATTGTGAACTAAATCGGGATCGCACTCACCTCGCAGCTTCACGCGCCGCTTCAAGGGACCCATTCGCGGGCCATACATGAGATACTTGCTGGGTTATGCCATCTACGTGCTTCAAGCTTTATTGGGTATTACGAAGTGATGGAATGTCGATGTGTACCACCAGCACGACAGTTTAAAACAGGCCCTTGCCAGTCAGGTGAGACCATCTAATTCCTAGACTTTTTGCTCGAGGTCATGATCGAGATATCAAATTTAGACTCAGCACACCTGTCGTACGGGCACATTGATCCATCCTTGCTGTTGCGTTCCAGTTGCTCCGCGCGTGGATGTCGTGTTCAAGCACATGCATTGCATCACGCACATGGGGCTTCTGCACGATAATTGTGATTTGTCATCAGACACATACAATACAAGTATGAGAATGGCCCTCATGAGAATACGGATTATCCAACAGTACCTAGAAAGACATTTAGGTATGAATGTCTCGCAGCTACGTACCAAGGGAAGCAACAAATCCTGAACCGAGATGTCAGTTGATGTTTGAACCTCAAGGCACTCAACACAAGCAGCCTATCAGAGGCTCAACGACAATGCATCGAAGCGTTATCACACCTGGAAAAAGTAAAGTATCAGCAGTACTGGGGATAATCGATGCCCTACGAGATCGGGATGCGAACTTTTCAAACCTCTTCCGCAAGATCCAAGACATTGTCCCACGAAAGGTAATCATCCTCGGCCCGAGCTCTCTGACCTTCCTCCCTCCTCGCGTGCAGGAAGTGCTTAACGGCCAAAGCCATCTGCCGTGCGCAATCTGCTGCCGAGATCTTGCCAACGCCTGTCCCAAGTCCCGTCATCAGGACCTTCTTGATCTTCTTTTCTTCGTCATCCACATTATTCCAATTCTCGATCTCAACTAGCAGAGACCACATCGTGTTGTAAACAATGTCTTTATGCCACGTTATTTCCTCTGGGTAGCGCATTGTAGGGCAGACGGCTATAGTCTTGCAAGAGAAATCATTTGAAGGGAGACCCGGCACAAGGATGCATGAGCCTGGTGGTGCGAAGCCGTAATAGCGATGTCTGATAGCGGCCTGGACGAGGCGAGTAAGAGCATGGAAGTCCTTTGATGGGGAGAAAGCCATCGACAGATAAAAATCAAACCTAAGCAGAATGTTAGCGAAGCATGTCGGGGACGCAGCTGTAAGTCTGGTACAGACCCGCCATCCATGATACCATACGAATTTGCAGGGGAAACGATGCAGTCGAATGCGACTTGAGCTGCCTGGAGCTGATTCAACCTTCTCTCAACGAAAGAGAAGCGCTCGAGGTCTTTTGGCTGCAGGTGTTGAGCAAAAGCGCGCCGCCACTCTTCGATCAAGGACGCATGCTGGGATTCATTGTTTGATGGCTTCTTTGGGAGATCCATCAACGTAAAAGAAACGTTGGACATTTTGATAGTCTGTTCAAGAGTTGGTCTGAAAATATCAGCAGAACGACTATCTTCTGATCTCGAAGTATAGGTCTGGCTTAGGGATACTGGGAAATATGATGCTGACAAAACGTGGCACCAACTTCTCCCTCAATTCCGAAGGACATACAGAAGCAAACTGCTGTAAGTATACAAAGTCACAGGCTATTTTCATACGACTACAAGCTCGATCCAGGCATTACTGTTGACACGGGGGAGCGCATCTCCACTCCCTGCTCTCGCCGATAATAAAACGGAAGACCAATCCCATCGATATGGTATTGTTCCCCGACCAATTCCTTGACCGCGACCATCAACTTGTCCAGACGCGTCACGATACCAAACGCGGTCGACACGCCGACACTGAAAATCCTGTGATGGCGTGCTTGGTGATGAATAACTCGTAATGGAAGAGAGGGGCCGGTGACGTACAAATACTGCAAGCTCTCGAGCGTCTCTTCTGTCAACACTTTTGGAAGACCAAAGTCATCTTCAGATTCTTCATGTACGATATTCAGACCATGAGGGCGCTGCATAAAGCGATTGAGGAGTGGACACGGTGTTACTTGCGGAAGGGGATTTCCAGTCCGAAGAGAAGATGATATCAAACCTAACGAAGATGTCCAAGGAGCTCTCGTCAAGGAAATAAGAACTACGTACTAATGACGGCCAACACGTCGCCCTGGAAGTCCGCATCCGACAGCCGCGTCCGCTTCAAGAATGCGTGTGCCCACGCAGGCTCCATTTGCTCGAGGACCGACGTCAAATGAGACAAAAGATCAGATATTTGGCTATCGAAGTCCATGAGCAACGGAATAACACAGGCCGAAGAGAGACACCGCACATCTGCAGCTCAATGATCCGTTGATACCTGTCAGCAGGCCATTTGCCTCGGAGGGAGAACTGTAGGATATAAGCACAGAAATCTCAAAACATTGCATATATTGCAGACAAACCTCGTACACGACATTTTCTTTCAACACGATAGACCTCTTCAGCTTGCTTAGGATAGCGAGAATGTGCTGAATGATTGCAGCTGTCTCCCCCTCCTTCGTATTACCGAATGAGATCACGGAACAGTATACCGACGCGATCTCCGCAGTGGCGGTGGCCAAAGTCTTTCGTTCATACAGACGAATTGTCATCGACGGAGGAAGGAACGAGAAGATACTATGCAAGGACTCAACATACAAGTATTGTCGTGAGGGAAACGCTTACCCAGCAGCCAACACACCGACTGTCACGAGGACAAATCGCCTCTGCTCAAGGGTATAAGAAATGATACACATTTGACAGCTGGATTTACCCAGGCAACATTGAAGCCGTATCCTGGCGAGGATGCTGAAGCAAGTTGTGTATCTTGGTATGAGTAGCCGAAGACCTGTCGATTTCGGTCAGGTCTTAAGAACAGAAGACCATGAAGTTGATTGACGAACCAAAGCAGCCGTAACCCATATGATTAGGTTGGTCATCGGAGGAACAGGCCAATAGAGACGGATGAAGAAAAAGAATGGGAAACAGACAAAACATACAGCTGCCAAACCAAAGGCACTTCCATGGCCAGATCCCGTTGATACATACCTAATGTGTGGTCATTAGATCATATTGTATGCGTGAATTTAAATGAACACGAACCACATCACAGTACCAACGATTCCTCCGACGAAGGTGCTGATTATCCGTGTCACAAGCCCAAATGTAGTGTCACCGCGGAATCGAGCGAGAGTAAGCTGACCCATTATGCTGTCTTGTTTGAGATACCAAAGTTTTTACAACACAAGTATGCGAACTCACACAGCCCATACAAATTTGTTTTCTGGTGATCATCATGGGCCAGTGCGAAGTAAAAATAGCGAACGCACGCACCATATGCGAAGTCTGCGGATGACGCGAGGAACGACGGCAACGATAGAAGGACTATAGTTAAGTCAGTATCCGAATTCTTCTGGCCGTAGCCACGAGCAGAATGTCTCACTTGTCAATATACCGGCTTTCAGGGCGAAAAGAGCATTCCCCCCTCCTATCTCTTTCGCTATATGGTATGTCCAGTTCCCAGTTTTCTCTAGCGCGTTTCGGGGAGGTAGAGCATCAGGATCTCGACGAACTGCTTGTCCAAGGTCCGTCAGCAACGTTGGATCCAATCCGGGGATCGTATCTAAGCATCGTTGAGTCGGCCAGGACTCCACGCAAATAACAAGAGAAGCACACCAGGATTCTCGTCGTCGTCCCTCTCCAGCATCTCGGATGGCTCCCATGTTGTCCCGTGTAGTAACCTCGACCAGTGGATCCTTGGGAACCATACTTTCGGCGCTTCTCTCTCAGTTTCCAGCCGGATTATCTCGCTGACCTAGTAACATAGATTTGCCTTTGAGGGGTGTGAACATGGCAATATTTTCACATACCACGTCTTGGATGCTCGTAGCAAACCGCATCAAATGATACTGATAGACATAGCAGTGAAAAAGATGTCTATGAGGAATGATGTCACGCTCCGTCAACGTGTCATCAGCAGAAGTGAACATGGCTCGGTAAGGATCAAGGACGGTGAACCTCATGAGCCACAAAGATTAGCGTTTGAACAGCGACGTTCGGTGTAAATGCAAGAAATACCTTTTTTTGTTCGTGAACTCGTCCAGGTTCAACGACAACTCTTGACGCAGGGATTCGTATTTCTTGATCCTGTCCATGCGAATTCGTTGCTTCTCCTCTCGGCTCACCCAGAAGTTGAACCGGTTATCCCGGACGGAACCAAGCCAGTCGCAGGCTTCCTGGAGTCCGTGTTCGCAACTTCTGAGTAAGTCCTGACAACTGGTGCTCAGTAGCTCGTTGGACCTCGCAACGTGCGCTTCCGAATCTGGGTGGGACATGTAGGTTGCTTCAAGGTTGAGATAATGGAGGGATTCAAAAACCCCTACGGCCGACTCCGTTCTTGTAGTGCGAGATAATGCGAGATGAAGAAACGAACTGTGAGAGTGGGTGGGATGATGCGATGCGATGTGCCGGCGCGGCGAGTGCCTTCGTCTACGATGGTGGATCGCCATGTGGTGATGTACTTGTGGAGGGGAGTGATGGCGGTGGTGCAGATGCCTCTTCGTCCCACCATCCAAGGATCCATGGTCGTTCACGTCTTCTGTATTGGCAGGTGGTTGGTCGTGGCCTGGAGAAGGAGGCCGAGAATGAGATGGGGAGGTGAATGTAGGTGTCGCAGGGATTGACCGGCCAGGGGTGATGGGAAATCTCTCCCTTGTTGGGTCGATCATTGTATAGTACACACTCATGCCGCTTGCCTTGACAATGAGTCGTCTCCCTAAAGTATGAAGTTGAGTGTAATCCGTAGGCGCAAAACGGGAGTAAATAATGTCGAGCTTTTGCAGACGGGCGGCAGACGCAAGCCCAGCAAGTGCACCTTCTGCTTTGCTCACAGCTGCAACGATCGGGGTTGCAGAAAAGTCTGAAGCAGCAGCATCTTGCTGGAGACGCTGTTGGTGTTCCCTGGTCGCGGAGACAAGGGATGACAGCACATCTCGTAGATGCATAGTGAATATGGCTGATTCAGAACTCGGAAATAAGCAAAGTGATAGAGTCAGAGCAACGGCAGAATGGAAGGTCAGCGGCAGAAGAATAACCGTTCCAATCTAAAACTCTGTCAATTTGGGGATCAGTACGCGATTGGATGACGGACCGTGTAGTAGGGGAATGGAAACAAAGCAGCTGTTGTCAGTGAAATGTCTGAACCACCATCTATCAGCTGGTGTTAGAAAAACGGATGGCGATTATCTCACCGATACATATACAACCGAAGAGACATGCGAAGGTAAGAGGCCCGGGGCCCATGCGTGATTTGATATACAAGAAAAAGCAGCTTCCAATGAAGAGAAATACAGCCATTATGATGGTGGGCTATATTTCCCAACGTGAGACCCAAGTCCTCAGGCTGACGACAACCTATAAGGCTACTTACGGCTGCTTCGATGTACAGGCCGGCGACAATATTTGCAGCAGAGGCAGTGGGGTCCTTATTAGAACGTGCAATGTCCGCTAACTTGATGCCCAGACAGGACCAACTGTGAAAAAATTAGTTATCGAGCCACATATTAAGCATTGTAAAACTACTAACGCCCAACCAGATGCTGTGAATATTAGGATTCCAAGCTCCCGCTGAAGCACGGCAATGAATGGGTCACTTGGAGGAGAGAGAAATGACACTGTGTTAATCAGCTCAATAGATGCATCGGGACGGAGCCTTTAATAGTTCACCGATGATGATCAAGAAAGCAGCCTGGAAATTCCTCAGATCGAGGCGAAGGGCAGACAAGAATGGAAGAAAGCTACCTGTCCCATCACATTCAGTGTCGTCGGGATTAGAAACAACAAGAGGCCAATCCAAGCAGCCAAGGCGCTCCGTAAAACTGGTTTCCATTTCGACCAACTCCAATTCGCAGGTATCCACTGTAACGTAGACGGAAGGTTTTCGGAACGCCAAAGTGGTGTTGACTTGACAGAAGACGTTTCTGTGTTCTTGTTTCCACTGTCGAAGACATTTGGATGGCCAGTCTTTTCTTTATCTGTAGCTTCAGCCAAGGTATTGTTGAAAGAATCAGGGGTCGCGGAATGAATGGTAATTGGCTCTGTTTCCTTTGACCGTATCCTGACTTGGAGTCGCGGCCTAAGGGATTGATGACCCTCTGTTTGTTGATCGTCCAGCATGAGGGCTTGAGTCACGCAGATTTGGACAACTTGAAGATAGAAGGGAGAAACGGACTTAGATAGCGGTTACCAGGCCATTACTATGGAAAGGTTGCCACTTCCGGCAAACTCGGACCGGCACCCCTGAGTTGAAAATTTCAAGCCGCTCGGACGTCGACGTTTATTATGTATATCAAAGACTGCCATTTCTCCACCTATCCCATCTGAATCTGCGTGAGACCTCATGCCGGACGACCAACAAAAAGATCGCCATCAATCACTTAGGCCGCAGCTTCAAGTCAGGATACTACGGTCGGAGGAAACAGAGCCAATTGCCATTCATCCCGCGGCCGATTCTTTAAACAATACCTCGGCTGAAGCTGCGGATAAAGAAAAGCCTGGTCATCCAAATGCATTCGACAGTGGAAACAAAAATACAGAAACATCCCCTGCTGGCAAGTCGAAGCGACTTTGGTGTTCCGAAAACCTTCCGCCCACGTTACAGTGGATACCTGCGAATTGGACTTGGTCGAAGTGGAAACCAGTTTTACGGAGTGCCTTGGCTGCTTGGATCAGTCTCTTGTTGTTTCTAATCCCGACGACACTGAATGTGATGGGACACGTAAGTTTCTTCCATGTCTGTTTTCCTTACGCTTGATCTGAGGATCGTCCAGGCAGCTTTCCTGGTCATTATTGGTAAACTATTAAAGGATCCGTCGCAACGCATCTATTCAGCTGATTAACCATAGCATCATTTATCTCTCCTCCAAGTGACCCATTCATTTCCGTGCTTCAGCGGGAGCTTAAAATCCTGACATTCGCAGCATCTGGCTGGGCGTTCGTATTTTACAGTACTTAATGCATGATTTAATAACCAACTTTTTTTCACAGTTGGTCCTGTCTGGGCATCAAGTTGGCGGACATTGCGCGTTCTAATAAGGACCCGACTGCATCTCTCGATGATATTGTTGCTGGCCGGTATCTCGAGCCGGCTGTAAGTTGCCTTGCAGACTTTTGTCAGGACTGGAAGTTCACGTGTGGAAATCTAGCCCACCATCATAATGGCTGTATTCCTCTTCGTTGGGACCGTCTTTTTCTTGTATATCAAATCACGCATGGCCCCTGGGCCACGCACCTTCGCATGTATCTTTGGATGTATATTATGTATCGGTGAGAGAATCGTTACCCGTTCGTCTAACACCATTTAACGGATTGTAGTTCAGACATCTCACTGACGACAGCTGCTTTGTATCCATTTCCCTACTACACGGTCTGTCATCCAATTGCATGTTGATACACGATTGACAGAGTTTTAGATTGGACAAATCATTGTTCTACCACTGACATTCCATTCAGGCGTTTCTCTGATTCTATCACTGTGCTTATTCCCGACTTCGGAATCAGTCATGTTCACTATACGTCTACAAGACATGCTGTCATCCCTTGTCTCCGCGATCAAGGAACACCAGCAGCGTCTCCAGCAGAGTGTTGCTGCTTCCGACTTTTCTGCAACCCCGATCGTTGCAGCTGTGAGCAAAGCAGAAGGTGCACTTGCTGGGCTTGCGTCTGCCGCCCGTCTGCAAAAGCTCGACATCATTTACTCCCGTTTCGCGCCTACTGATTACACACAACTTCATTCCTTAGCAAGACAACTCATTGTTAAAGCAAGCGGCATGACTGTGTACTATACACTGATCGACCCAACAAGGGAGAGATTTCCCATCACCCCCGTTCCGTCGATCCCTGCAACACCTGCATTCACCTCCCCATCTCATTCTCGGCCTCCTTCCCCAGGCCACGACCAACCACCTGCCAATACAGAAAAGTTGAATGACCATGGATCCTTGGATGGTGGGACGAAAAGGCACCCGCACCACCGCCATCACTCCACTCCACAAGTGCATCACTACACACCAATCCATCGCAAACGACGTCACTTGCCGCACAGGTACACCGCTTCTCATTACTCCACTCACTCGCACAGTTCATTTCTTCATTTGGCACTGTCCCGCGCTACAAGAACGGAGTCGGCCGTAGGGGTTTTTGAGTCGCTGCATTATCTCAACCTTGAAGCGGCGTACATGTCCCACGCAGATTCGGAAGCGCACGTCGCAAGGGCCAACGAGTTACTGAATGCCAGCTGTCAGGTCTTGCTTAAAAGTTGCGAGCATGGACTCCAAGGGGCATGCGAGTGGCTTGGTTCCGCCCGAGACAACCGCTTCAATTTCTGGGTGAGCCGAGAGGAGAAGCAACGAATCCGCATGGACAGGATAAAGAAATACAAAAACCTGCATCACGAGTTGTCGTTGAACCTGGACGAGTTTACTGATAAAAAAAGGTGTTTCTCGTGTTTAAATCTAACTCCAACACGCTAATGGTTATGACCCATGAGGTTAACCGTCCTCGATCCTTACCGAGCCATGTTCACTTCCGCCGATGATACATTGACGGCGCGTGACATCATTCCTCACAGACATCTTTTTCACTGCTATGTCTATCAGTATCATTTGATGCAGTTTACTACGACTATCCAAAACATGGTATGTGAACATATCGACTCATTTACCTTCTTCGAATGCAAATCTGTGTTATTAGCTCAGCGAGATAATCCGGTTGGAAACTGAGAGAGAAGCGCCGAAAGTATGGTTCCCAAGGATCCACTGGTCGAGGTTACCGCACGGGACAACATGGGACCCATCCGAGACGGTGGAGAGGGATGACGACGAGAATCCCGGTGTGCTTCTCTTGTTATTTGCGCAGAGTCCTCACCGACTCAATGGTTCTTAGATACGATCCCCGGCTTGGATCCGACGTCGCTGGCGGACCTTGGACAAGCAGTCCGTCGAGACCCAGATGCTTTACCTCCCCGAAACACGCTGGAGAAAGGCATGAACTGTATTTACCATATAGTGAAAGAGATCGGAGGGGGAAATGCTCTTTTCGCCCTGAAAGCCGGCATATTGACAAGTTAGACATTCTGCTCATGACCATGGCCAGAAGAATTCGGATACTGACTTAACTATAGTCCTTCTATCGTTGCCGTCGTTCCTCGAGTCATCCGCAGACTTCGCATATAGTGCGTGTGTTCACTAGTTTTACGTCACGTTGGCTCATCACGATCGCCAGAAAACAAATTTGTATGGGCTGTGTGAGTTCGCATACTTGCGTTGTAAGATTTGGGTAACTCAAATCGGATAGCATAATGGCCCAGCTTACTCTCGCTCGATTCCGCGGTGACACTACATTTGGGCTTGCGACACGGATCATCAGCACCTTCGTTGGAGGAATCATTGGTACTGTGATGTGGTTCGTGTTCCCTTAAATTCACGCATACAATGTGACCTGATGACCACACATTAGGTATATATCAACGGGATCTGGCCAAGGAAATGCCTTCGGTTTGGCAGCTGTATGTTTTGTCTGTTTCCCGTTCTTCTTCTTCCTCCGCCTCTATTGGCCTGTTCCTCCGATGACCAACTTGATCATATGGTTCACGGCTGCTTTGGTACGTCCAGCAGCTTTCTCGATCCCGTGTACCTAAGATCTGACCGAAATCAACAGGTTTTCGGATACTCGTACCAAGATACACATGTTGCTTCACCAGACTCGCCCGGATACGGCTTTAGCGTTGCCTGGGTAACTCCTATCGTCAATTTGCTTATCACCCTTCCCTTACGCCCTTGATCAGAGACGATTTGTCCTCGTGGTAGTCGGCGTAATTGCTGCTGGGTAGGTTTTCCCTCGTGCCAACGCCTCTATGCTGAGTGCTTGTGTAGCATCTTCTCATTCCTTCCTCCGTCGACGACAATTCGTTTGTATCAACGAAAGACTTTGTCCACCGCCACCGCAGAGATCGGGTCCATATACTGTTCCGTAATCTCATTCGCAAACACAAAGAGGGAGGGAGAGACAGCTGTAATCATTCAGCACATTCTCGCTATCCTAAGCAAGTTGAAGAGGTCGATCATGTTGAAAGAAAATGTCGTGTATGAGGTTCGTCTGCAACATACGCCATGTTTTGGGTTTCTGCTCTTATATCCTACAGTTCTCCCTCCGAGGTAAATGGCCCGCTGAGAGATATCAACGGATTCTGGAACTGCAGATGTGCGGTGCCTTCTTTCGACCTGTGTTATTCCGTTGCTCATGAACTTGGACAGTCAAATAGCGAACCTTTTGTCTCATTTGACGTCGGTCCTAGAGCAAATGGAGCCTGCGTGGGCACACGCATTCTTGAAGCGGACGCGGCTGTCGGATGCGGACTTCCAGGGCGACGTGTTGGCCGTCATTAGTACGTAGTTCTTATTTCCTTGACGAGCGCTCCTTGGACGTCTTCGTTAGGTTTGATATCATCTTCTCTTCGGACTGGAAATCCCCTCCCGCAAGTAACACCGTGTCCACTCCTGTATCGTTTTATGGAACGCCAACAAGGTCTGAATATCGTACATGAAGAATCTGAAGAAGACTTTGGTCTGCCAAAAGTGTTGACAGAAGAAACGCTTGAGAGCTTGCAGTATTTGTGCGTCACCACCCACTCCTCTTCCATTACGAGTTCTTCGTCACCAAGCACGCGCCATCACAGGATTTTCAGTGTCGGCGTGTCGACCGCGTTTGGTATCGTGACGCGTCTGGACAAGTTGATGGTCGCAGTCAAGGAATTGGTCGGAGAACAATACCATATCGATGGGGTTGGTCTTCCGCTATATTATCGGCGAGGGCGCGGTGTGGAGATGCGTTCCCCCGTTCCAACATTAACGATGGCTGGATCGAGCGCGTAGCAAAAGCAAGACTCATCGTGAGATTCTCGTGCATACCTATCACTAGCGTACTTTGGCGATCGTCCCTGCGGGAGTGAAGTACAAGGCAGTGGTGTCCTATGATACTTACATTTCAATACCAGTGATGCGGTGGCCGATCCCGGACCGGCAGGTGCCGCTGAGCCCCATGCAAGATCAATCCAGCGTCCGTGTGGGCTCGCATGATAGGGCCGAACAGCATCAGACATACACATGACAATTTCTATGAAGGGGATAAGATAATTTCGGAGGGTGAAAAACGCCTTCCCCCTCCGAGTCCATCGTGAGTGCGGAAGGAGCTTACATAAGAGCCATCTTACATCCGAGTCGGAGGTGAATGTACATGTGAAAAAGGCTGTATCGGCGCAACTTTCAAGCACCTTTGTATTAGTAGGAGAATGCCAGTGGATGGTCATTGGATTGACAACTTCATGGCACTGGTCGCTATATCCGCAAATACCCGCATCGTGTCGGCGCGGGGACTCAAGTACTCATGTCACACCGTCCCCGCCCGTCCCCGAAATACTGCGTGTTACCCGTACCTGTCCGCAACCTTCGCATTCTACTCCAGGGACCAGCGCATCGAGCTCGTCAAAGGTGACCAGGCCTCGTGTTGCACACAGGCAGCTGAGCCGGCCTGTCTTGTTTCACACAGTTGTATAGTGTGGTTGCAACCGCGATTCACACTACCTGTGGTTTCAAATTTTCATCAATCAGTTTCTTGGTCAATGGCAACAGCTGCAAGTATCCTACATTTATTTAACACCAAATTGGCATTCCTCGTCTTGGTCGCTTCTACATAGCTTAAGGAGCTGAAATAGAATCAGTTTCCAGGACCTGGGACACCCCAACGGAGGAAGTTTGCATTTCCTCTTTCCCTGGGTAATTTTACGGATGGTATGTTGCGACGTCAGACATAATGACCAACTTGCACTGCCTCGTCCAGAGGTCACATCATGATAAAGTACGGGTCTAGATCTGGTGCATTGCCTCTCCACTAGCTCGCAGCGGCGACGCTTCAGTGCTTTCTCGTCGCCGCTAACTGCCTGCATAAAGGATTGTCCGAAAACACTGTGATTCACAGTCCTGCAGCAAGGTACGTGCACCCTGTGCATATATATTGGATCCGACGCAAGTTTTCCGGTTATTTGCTCAATAAGTGCTGATCCGGATCATAACGTGTTCACTGTTCACTGACCGCCGAGGCTGTTCACCAACTCGTTGGGAACGTTTTGATTGTGCGTTGCACGCCCTCCCACCCCCTCCGCAGTAGCCAACTACAGGTTGACCACAGTGTAGCGTCTCCTGGTCGAGTTTGTGTGCTCCGCGGTGGGGATTTTTGTGAGAAGTCGATTCTATGAAAGAGTCAGCAGTGTTGATTCGCCAGGGTAATCGTGGTGAGTACCTCTATAAACATTAACGACGGGTTTTACCTCAGTGGCCCTATACTAGGCTATAGTTTTTTTACGCGGTTAGGGTAGGCATGTATCGTGCGGTCATCGCGTTAGAATTCTACTTTCCTCTATCTGTGCTGGGTGCAACCACCGATCGGTCCGATCATGATGCGCCTCGCACGCGACCTCTCTGGTCTCCGCGCGATCAATCACGCAATGACAACTACGCGCGAACCCTAGTTGGCAAAGGCGTGTGTGCTCGCAGGATAGGGTGGGTCTACCGTCCTGTGTTTCATCCATGCTTGTGCACGTATCCCTATCGGCCGTCGTTTTCGGTCTTAACTACCTCGCATCTGAGCCCTCACCGCCATGGTGTGCATATCCCAAATGCAAGACGTAATGCATGCTTCACCCTCGTGACCTCCATTTCGAGGCAGAGAAGAACACCCAACTTGAAGGCCGCCGTACAGCAGTTGAAATAACTCGATTGTCCATCCACGTCTCCTCCTTGCTGCAGGATGCGAGACTCTGACACGAATTCATTCCGGGTTTCGTAGAAAACCCAAAGATATCCACGGTGATTGTATAAGTGCCGCATGAATACTTTGAATGCTGATCGAATGCACGGATGGTTCGGGTGTAGCGATGCAATAAATAAAATGCACGCATGAGCGACGACGAAAGTAAAAATTTGCTTGGACTCCACATCAGCACCTATGTATAACCCGGGCCCTAAGTAATCATACACATACCGTAGCCACTTCTGTATGGAGGCAACGGTGACGCATAACGCAGGGGTCGTTGCGTTGCTAAGCCCGGACTCAGAGGCACCCCGTAACGCAGCATCCCTCGTTGCCTCTATACAGAAGGCTACAGTAATCGATATCAGGGGACTCGGTACAAACCTCATGCCAGGCTTGGTTAAACCTGGGAGTAGTTAGAAGTCTAATAAAGCTTCCCGAGCTCCCGAGGACCTGGACGCATTGATTGTCGAACTAAATTGATCGTAGCAGCGGATGTTCCAACATATTATTGCAATGAATCTAGGGTGTAATAAAAAATAACCAACAATGAGCGTAAGTGTATCGATACATGTCTATTCATGGTGAATAAAATCCCCAAACGTTGCATGTGTGGCGACTCTAAACTCTCGTCGATCAATGCGAAAGAAATATACAAATCTATTAGGTATGTTTGATAATCCACAAAACCACCCAGAGTCTATTAGTCTCCCCGCCAATGCCTTGACTTTTGACCTGCCATCGCCAAATGGGAACTCGGCTTCCGACCGCAGATTTCTTAAAGTGTGTGCGAGCATGCGTCACGAGCCCATCATGACCCTAGAACTGCCATCTCCGCGGAAACAATCCCAAGCCCCACAGCTGTCATCACCAAGAGTGGCAAAAGATTCCAAAGGGCGAAATCTCGTTGCCTCACGTGGATGTCTT